>JAJQKJ010001866.1:0-34203 GCA_029574335.1 Rana kukunoris | reverse complement strand
TCCTGTCTGTGCTGACCACAGTAATCATGGCTGCTGGATACTGTCAGTTATAGGCCTCAGTCGGCTCTCTGCCCCCCCCCCCCCTTTCCTGTCAGCTCAGGTGTATGTAACATTAACCACTTAAGCTCCGAGCCTGTTTTTCAGATTCAGTGTTTACGAGACTAAACTTTTTTTTTATTTTTTTTTTTCGTATTTTTATTTTATAATTTTTAACACTGAACTAAAAATAAAAAACATCCCTTGTAATAGAAAAAAGCATGACAGGTCCTCTTAAATATGAGATCCGGGGGTCAAAAAGACCTCAGATCTCATATTTAGGCTTAAATGAAAAAAAGGTAAACAAAAAAATTGTCTCTAAGACGCTGGGCGGGGGACTGACGTTTTGACGTCGCTTCGGCCCAGCAGAGCTTTGGGGAACGGGTAAGGGACATTTTTTTCCCTCGGTCGCATCCCCACTGAGCAGACGAGCGGACCCGATCGCATCTGCCGCGCGCTGAGGGAGGGGGTGTCCTCTCCCGCCACCGATAACGGCTATCTCGCGGCAAATCCGCCACGGAGACTGCCTTTATCGCGTGCAGGCCCGCCCACTGTAAAGATGGATACCTCGGTTGTGGCAGCTGCTGCCGTTACCGAGATATCCATCTTCAAAAATAGGACGTATATATACAGTGGGCGGGCGTTAAGTGGTTAAGAGTTGCTTCCCATGCAGTGCAATGGAAGCGTTCTAATCGTCGCTCCGACTTAGAAATTTACTCCCTGTACGACTTGGGGGGGGGGGGGGGGGGGGGGGGGGGGGGGCAGGGACCACTTGCATTAACTTCTATACAGAAATCGTCTTGCAAATCGCCTCCGGAATCATCCACAGGAGGACTTGCAGAGTCATGCCGCCTGTGTGTGAACCGACTAAAAGGTTTAAATCCTCATGTTTTAGGATGCATTAACCAATTAAGGACCGCCTCTTGCACACATACGTCGGCAGAGTGGCACGGCTGGGCACAGGCACGTACCTGTACATCCTCTTTAATTGCCCAGCCGCGGGTCACGCGGTCCGAAGCTCCGGGACCCGATCGCCGCCGGTGTCCCGCGATCCGTCCCTGGAGCTGAAGAACGGGGGGAGGTGTGAACAAACCTTCCCCGTTTTTCACTGTGGCAGTGATCGTCTGTTCCCTGATATAGGGAAACACGATCAGTGACGTCACATGTCCTGCCCCCCCCAGTTAGAAACACAGATGAGGTCACACTTAACCACTAGGGGGTGCTGTAGAGTTAAACTCCTAAACTGCAATTGTCATTTTCACAGTACAGACTACGTATCGGCCTAAAACTTTTTTTATCTCCTCTTGGGGATATTTATTATTGCAAAAAATATTGAGTTTATTTTTTTCCTAAATTGTCGCTCTATTTTAGTCTATAGCGCAGAAAATTAAAAAAAAATGCAGAGGTGATCAAATACCACCAAAATCTCTATTTGTGGGGAAAAAAGGACGTAAATTTTGTTTTGGGAGCCGCATCGCACAACCGCGCAATTGTCCGTTAAAGCGACGCAGCGCCGAATCGCAAAAACTGTCCGGGTCTTAAGTGGTTAAAGTGGCTGTAAACCTGATTCATGAAATGTGAGCTGGACACGTTATCTGCAGAAGATAGAAGTCCCATGATCTGTTCCTCTGTCAGAACTCCTGAAATTCCAGGGGCACATCGGATAAAAGCGGCCTGACGCTTCCATCGGGGAGGTTGCTAGAGATTGGCGGGCGGCTCGCCCTGTTGATGGAGTTTAGGCCGATGGTGAAGCCAGCCGCGCATTTTATTGCATGCTTTTCAGTTTTTTTGTTGTAAATTCTGCGTTGTAGGTGGCGGGCGCTGCCCATGTTGGTGATATTCTAACATTGTTCCCCTCCCCCTTCTCATCTAGACTCCTGAGGAAGAAGAAATCCTCAACAAGAAAAGATCTAAGAAAACCCAGAAAAAATATGAAGATCGCAAAAAGACGGCAAAGATCAGCCCTCTGCTGGAGGAACAGTTCCAACAGGGAAAACTGCTTGGTGAGTGTCTGCAGCTGCTTCATGTGAGCCGCTGGGTCGGCCCGGGTGCACTGGGAGCCGCTGGGTCGGCCCGGGTGCCTTGGGAGGGGGTGTTTTTTTGGGGGGGGGGGTCATTGTTTGCCGTCGGCACTGTTAAGTGTCTCCTTGGTCTTCCTCTGACTCTGGGGTCTCATTCCGGTGCCAGAATAATCCCCTCTTGCAGAAAGGCCGGACTCTGCCGTGGGCCGACCCTTCCGATAGTTGGGAACATCTACACATTTTTGTATTGATGCAAATCGCACCGTAAAAAGTATCGGTTTCAATTCTCGCACAAATGTTTATCGGAGCATCCCCCCCCCCCCCCCTTATGTGGAACGGCTGTTAGTTTGTCAGTAGATCTGGATTGGCTGGGGGGGGTGTTTTCTGCACCTCCAGTATTTTTTGGTTGAGGACTCTCATTGTGTTTGCTGGGGGTCTCTAACGTTGCGTTCTTTTTGCAGCGTGCATCGCCTCTAGCCCGGACAGTGCGGCCACGGCGAGCGACGGATACGTACTTGAAGGCAAGGAGTTGGAGTTCTACCTGAGGAAGATCAAGGCCAAGAAGGGCAAATAAACCCCACCCCCCTCCCCGGCATCTAATAAACAGAACTTTATTAAAACACAACGTCTGTGTGCTCTTATTTCCGAGGTGACAGTGTGGGGGGGGGGGGGGGGGGTTAGCTATGTGACTTGAGGTCATTATGGGGTGGCTACACTTTAGGGGGTGGTCTTTGGTATTTGGGGTCATTGTAGGGGTTGGCTGCACTGAGAGGGTGGTCTTTGGGTTGTGGGGTTGGCTGCACTGGGGAAAGCGGTGGTCTTTGGGTTGTGGAGTTGGCTGCACTGGGGAAGGTCTTTGGGTTGTGGGGTTGGCGACACTAAGGAGGGGGGTGGTCTTTGGGTTGTGCGGTTGGCTGCACTGGGGAAAGTGGTGGTCTTTGGGTTGTGGGGCTGGCTGCACTGGGAAGGGGGTGGTCTTTGGGTTGTGGGGTTGGCTGCACTGGGAAGTGGGTGGTCTTTGGGTTGTGGGGTTGGCTGCACTGGGAAGGGGGTGGTCTTTGGGTTGTGGGGTTGGCAACACTGGGGAAGGGGGGTGGTCTTTGGGTTGTGGGGTTGGCGACACTGGGGAAGGGGGGGTGGTCTTTGGGTTGTGGGGTTGGCTGCACTGGGGAAGGTCTTTGGGTTGTAGGGTTGGCTGCACTGGGGAGGGGGTGGTCTTTTGGGGGGGGGGGGGGTCATTGCAATCCGCACTGTTAAGTGTCTCCTTGGTCTTCCTCTGACTCTGGGGTCTCATTCCGGTGCCAGAATAATCCCCTTCTTGCAGAAAGGCCGGACTCTGCTGTGGGCCAACCCTTCCGATAGTTGGGAACATCTACTAATGGCTAAATGCCTCGACTTCCATTTTCTAATCACTGTATAGTTTCTGCATCTCCATTCAGTCGCAGGCTGCCCGTGTTTCGTCAGAGAAAAGCTGCGGGATTAGATGGCTTATAACTCGCTGTTACAGCTGACTTTACATTGCAGTTCCCTCCGCTCGCGGTTACACACAGCCCCGCCTCCTGACCCCCATGCCTGTATCAGATTGCCTGTCCAATGCTGGGAGGCGTTCTGTCATTATGATACAGGGTCAGAGGGCGGGGCTGTGTAACCGCGAGCGGAGTGGACTGCAATGTAAAGTCGGCTATCTAATCCCACGGCTTTTCTCTTCCCCGGGGTGATTGAGAGAACGGCTCCCGATCAATCCCCCGCATGCCGGCGGTACCCGCGCTCCCAGCACCTCGCCAGAAACTATTTTGCACTGTCAAAATGCAAGTAGGTGAGGGGATATTGAGGCCTGGCCTAAATCATGCTGTAGAGGTCGCGGCGCCCACGTGACTGGAGCCGGGACATGCTGCCCCATCTATTGTCTAAATGTCACGCCCATGAGATGGTATTCTTGCACTTGGCTCCATCATGGTCGGCTAATGAAGTGATTGTTGTGCCAGGAGAGCGCCTGAGTGCCAATATTTTTTTTCAAATGTGGTTGCAGTGTGTGTGTGTGTGTGGGGGGGTTTGTTCCTTATTGACATTTCTGTAAGTGACAAAGATTCTCAAATAAAAGAAGGAAAAAAGAAATGGGACTCGTCTGTTTATTTTTTTTCTTCCCCCTCTGATTGCTTGTTTATACCTCCCTTTTTTGTAAGGGTTTTTCACAAAACTGCTCTGATCTTCTGGGGTCCCCCAGCAGTGCTCCTGGTTCCTCCTTCCACGAGTGCCCCCTTGGAGAAGTGCTGGGGTGGGGGTACCTGCGCAGGTGCATTCCCAAGTCCTGCTGCTGCGTCCATTGACGCAGACAACAGGGCTCGGCCGCCTCCCACGTTGCTGGATTTGATTGACGGCAGCCGATGGCTCCTGGTGCCATCAATCTATCCAATGAGGACCTGAGATGGCGGAGAGACCTCTTCCGACCCCGAGGTGGTTATGGGAATCTAAATACAGGTAGACGGGTCTTCAGATCATGTGGTTGGAATCTTCCATGCACAGGTTATGCGTTCTGTAGTTGCTGAGAGTGAAATCTCAGCTCGGTAGACGGTTCCCTATGGTAGACGTTGTAGTAAAAAAAAAAAAAAAACACGCCCGCTGATGGGCCTCATCTACTTGCCCACTTGTACACTCCCTTCCTAACCGGACAATTTTTTTAGCATTCAATGCTCACTTTGGCCCTCTTCCACACGAGGTGGACTCTGTCGCTATGGGAGATCTCCATTGAGCCGGCAGATGACAAGCTCTGCTCACTGAGCGGGGAGGGGCTTGTGCATCGGCGCTTTTTCCTATGGAGAGATCTGATGAAACGGACAGCTTGTTTCGGATTTTTTTCCATCAGATCTCACCTGAGCTGCCCTTGGGAAGTATCGCCATCCGTCCTGATTTTTTTTTTTTTAATCAGTTAGATGTCGGCGGGCATGTCTCCACTGACATCGGACACTCCATAGAGCGGCTGTTCAGGTCGGCCCCGCCAAAACTAACAGGCGGACCTGAACGGTCCGATCGTGTGAAAGGGGGCCTAACAGTCATGCGATTCGCCGGAAATACTTGGAGACCGCTGGGTTGCACTCGGAAACACTCGCGAACGGCTTTGGATGTCACCGGCGCCCCCCCAACCTCAGGGCAAATTTGGTACTGCACACCGCAGAGGCTTCAATCCACACTCGGTCAGGATTTTGGAAAAAAAAGCTTGTATTGCGAAACTCTTTACTCGCAATCCCAATTTATATTTTTATATATATATATAGATATAATGTCAGCAACAGTCATAACAAAAATACACACACTCACCTGTTATGACTGTTGCTGACCTGGGACAAGTACAGAGGATGTGAGGTCTCAAACTGGCAGCCCTCTGGCTGTTGCAAAACTACAAGTCCCATGAGGCATTGCAAGGCTGACAGGTAAAAGCATGACTCCCACAGGCAGAGGCATGATGGGACTTGTCGTTTTGCAACAGCTGGAGGGCCACCAGTTTGAGACCCCTGATCTGAACTGATCACCGACTCAAAGTCTAGCTAAACCCCAAGAATAAAAACTAGGGATGTCCCGATACTAGTATTGGGACCGATACCGAGTATTTGCGGGAGTACTTGGCTTCATATGAGGGGGGGAGATGTGCTTCATATGGGGGGGAGATGTGGCTTCATATGAGGGGGGGAGATGTGGCTTCATATGAGGGGGGGGAGATGTGGCTTCATATGAGGAGGGGGAGACGTGGCTTCATATGAGGGGGGGGGGGGAGACGTGTGGCTTCATATGAGCTTCATATGGGGGGGAGACGTGGCTTCATATGGGGGGGGGGGGGGGGGAGAGACGTGGCTTCATATGGAGGGGGGGGAGATGTGGCTTCATATGAGGGGGGGAGATGTGGCTTCATATGAGGGGGGGGAGATGTGGCTTCATATGATGGCTTCGTGGCTGGAGGGGGAGACGTGGCTTGGGGCGCAAGGCATGGGGGGGGGGGGGGATGATGGGTGGGGGGGGGGGGGGATGGGGGAGATGTGGCTTCATATGAGGAGGGGGAGACGTGGCTTCATATGGGGAGAGGGGGGGGGGGGGGCTTCATTGACGTGGCTGTCATATGGGGGGGGGGGAGTCATGACTGCATATGTGGCTCATGGCTGCATTTAAAAAAAAGTATCGGTATTCGGTATCGGCGAGTACATAAAAAAAAGTATCGGTACTTGTACTCGGTCCTATAAAAGAGGCATCGGGACAACCCTAATAAAAATGTCACGTATTTGCTGCATTAATGACCTTGTTGGCACCTGGTGATCCTGCCAGTAACACACTTCCTGTCCTAGAGTGACATCACTTGCTATAATGTATCTATGGAGAAGCCCTGTCACCCTAGGGCAGGACTACATAACACCCCCCTATATATTGGTGGGGATTTGAAATTTATGCAAATTAGCCTGGCAGGAAGTAAACATTGTCTAAGACTTAAATTCAGTACATAGGAAGTGTCAAAGACGGCACTTTTTTGGCAGGATAAATAGGTATTTCTCATCCATTGAGGAAGTCAGACTCTTTAACCACCTCAATATTGGGCACTTTCACCCTCCCAGAGCAAGTGTCGGCATTCAGCGCTGTCACACTTTGAATGACAATTACTCAGTCATGTAACATTGTATCCATATAAAATTTTATCAGTTTGTTCACACAAATAGCGCTTTCTTTTGGTGGTATTTATTCACAACTTGTTTTTTTATTTTTTTGCGATGTATAACCGAAATAAAAATTTTTTTTGAAAGAAATCCAATAAAATCAAATTTCATCATAAGTTTAGGCCAAAGTCTATTCTACTAAAAAAAAACTCATACTTTCACCGGACCGGCTGCAGAGATCCGATCTCACTGACGAGAGCCGTCTGAGGCGCAGGAGAGCCGACTGCCCAGCAACTGGTTCTTGATTTACATCACATGATGGCTGTGATTGGACGCAACCATCATGTGATCAGAAGGGCCAATCGCAGAGTCCTCCTGCCGATCCCAGATGTGACATGAGCCCGTCCGCTTTCTGCCCCGCTCCTGAGGGAAGGAGGAAGCGCCCCGCCCAGCCATTTATGTGCTGACCAGCCGCCGTCATTATACCATGGCAGGTCGGCACGTTCCCACAAACCGCTGTGGGTGTATCAGGTGCGTGAGGGACCTGATGGGCATGCCTGCCGCCACCTGGGAATGGAGGGTGTGTCAGTGGAAGCAGACCGATCCTCGTTCTGACGGGTGAGGCGAGAGATCTGCTGTTGATTAGTGCTAGTGATTAGCAACAGCGATCTCTCTCCTCCTCCAGTCAGCTCAGCCCCCCCCCCCCCCACAGTTAGAAACACATTTAGCCCTTTTGATCGCCCCCTAGTGTTAACCCCTTTCCCTGCCAGTGATATTTATACATTAATTGGTGACTATTTTTGTCTTTGATTGCTGTATCAATGGTCCCAAAAAAAAAGTGTCCGATCTGTCCGCCAAAATGTCGCAGACTCGCTAAAAATCGCAGATCACCGCCATTACTAGTAAAACATAAATAAAAATGCCATACATATATCCCCTATTTTGTAAACGCGATAACTTTTGCGCAAACCAATCAATATACGCTTAGGCTATAAAGACACAAAAAAAACTGCGTGGGGTCCCCTCCAGGTCAATAACGGGCCCTTGGGTCTAGTATAAATTTAGAGGTCAGGTCAGGAAAGGGAGGGGATGAGCGAGCGAACCGTACAAGACTGCATGCCTTCAACATGGGTGCTTTGGGGCAAGGGGGCTCTGCACACCCCCCCCCCCAACTAAAGGCACCTTGCCCCCATGTTGATGGGGACAAGGGCCTCATCCCGACAACCCTGGCCGGTGGTTGTCAAGGTCTGCGGGTGGGGGGCTTTTAGGAATCTGGAAGTCTTTAGCAAGATCGTGGCCTTCCCCTCTATGTGAATAAATATGGGGTACATTGTACCCCTACACATTCACCACAAAAAAGTAGTAGTGTAAAAAAATACTGTAGACAGTTTTTGACAAGTCTTATTAAAAATGTCTTCTTCCTCCGTCTTCTCCTTCCTGTCTTCTTTATAAGGTGTTCTTCTTCCTCTGCCGATGAGCCTCCTTAGATGCTGCATCCTGTTGATCTGTCCGCACCGATGTTTAGCATTTCTTAGATAATGATGGGGGCGTGGCCATCGGTCAGTGTCATTTAGAGGCCCCGCCTCCCCGTGACATCACGGAACCATCATGCCCCTGCTGGTGACGTCACGCGAGGGCTTCTGGATGGCATTATCCAATGGCCACGCCCCATCTTTATCTAAGAAATGCCTGATATTGTCGTGGACAGATTAGCGGGACGCAGGAGGATCAGAGGAGGGTCGGCGGCGGCAGAGGAAGAAGAACACCAGACAAAGAAGAAGCGGGAAAAGGAGAAGCCCGGAGGATGAAGGAAGACGACATTTTTAATAAGACACTTGTCAAAAACTGTCTACTGTATTTTTTTTTTCACACTATACTATTTTTTGGTGAATGGGTAGGGATACAATGTACCCCATACTCATTCACATAGGGGGGAGGCCGGGTTCTGGGGGCCCCCTTATTAAAGGAGGCTTCCAGATTCTGTTAAGCCCCCCTGACAACCAACGGCCAGGGTTGTCGGGATGAGGCCCTTGTTCCCATCCACATGGGGGAATTGTGCTTTGGGGTGGGGGGCGCAGAGCTACAGTTCTCCCTGATGGCCTTCAAACTGTTGCCCAGATGTGGTCCTTTGCTTGCTTTTATCTGGCCCTTTGGGGTATTATCTCCCCCCCACCCCTGCTATGAGCAACAAAGGGGCATAATCCCTCCCCCAATGAAAGGGCACAATTCCTCTCAATGACACCAACAATCTGGACCTTAGGGTTACCCAATAGGCTCCCCACCCACCAAAGGGGAGTGCAGAGACAAGATCAGTCCTCCTGCAGCAGAGCTGTGGGAGGGGCCCAGAAGGCTCCACCCTCTATAGAAAACTACAGGAGGGGGTGGGGACAAGACCAGCCCCCCTGCAAAAGGATAGAGCAGAGCTGTGGGAGGGGCCCATATGTCTCCAACCTCTATAGTAAACTACAGGAGGGGGCAGAGACAAGACCAGTCCCCCTGCGAAAGGATAGGGATGTGGGAGGGGCCCATAAGGCTCCACCTGTTACAGGAGGAGGCGGAGTCCAGTCCCCCTACACAAGGAGAGATCAGCAGTGGGCGGTCTTTATTACAGGAAGGTCTCACACTGGATTACTGCACAGATCTGGGAGAAGTCACATAACCGATGGATTTATTGTCCCGGGGTTCAGATTAAACATTCAGAGTCGGTAGAGTTTCTCTTTGGCGGAGGAATTGCACTGAGTCACGTGACTGCGGTTCTCCTACTCTGGACGCCCACCCGGCGGGTACACCTCCCTGTGCTCCGCCCACTCTCAGACGTTTCAGGTCACGGTGGAATGGTCGGCACCTTCGCCCTGCGGAATGCTGGTGCAGAGTTGGCCCCGCTGGGCGGTCTTTGAGCCGGGGGAGGGGCAGGAGCATACAGAGCGTCTGGTGGCTTCACTCCACGTGCAGACTGACTGCTCTCGGCAGGGACACAGTTCATGGTGGGCGGGCCGGTACTCCTGCCAGGGGCGTACACCCGGGACAGGCGCTCCAGACTGCCAGGTGCAGTAGCAGGTTTATGGGGATGATGTGAGCCCAGTCCAGGAGAGGGAACCCTCACCGGACCCCTTAGTGAGGGCGGGGGAGGGGTGGAGCAGAGGGCTTCATGTGTTGTCCTCAGTTTTGGGTGTGGAGGGCACGGCGCTCGCTTGTACCGGTGTAATTCGGAAGAGTCCGGTGTCTGTGGAGAGGTCCGGCGCTCCGGATCCCCCAACAAGTCCCTCTTTACAGCCTCCAGAGACCTGAGGAACACGGAAAGGACAACATTAGGGGACATGCAAGGTGTGCGGCACTCCGGCCAGACATACAGGGCTGGGAAAAAGTATTTGCACCCTTTTTTTTTTGCATATTTCTTACTTAAATAATTCAGATCATCAAACTAAATTTAATATTACACAAAGATAATCCGAGGAAATGCCGACCAGCGTGCGACGATATACCTCGGCACAATGGCATGACGGGGCATATGGGCGTACAGGTACGTCCCCTTTAATATGCAGTGGCCGCAAGCTCCCCCTACATCAGGTGTCCTCATCACAGTGCTCCCCTACATCAGGTGTCCCCATCACAGTGCTCCCCTACATCAGGTGTCCCCATCACAGTGCTCCCCTACATCAGGTGTCCCAATCACAGTGCTCCCCTACATCAGGTGTCCCCATCACAGTGCTCCCCTACATCAGGTGTCCCCATCACAGTGCTCCCCTACATCAGGTGTCCCCATCACAGTGCTCCCCTACATCAGGTGTTCCCATCACAGTGCTCCCCTACATCAGGTGTCCCCATGACAGTGCTCCCCTACATCAGGTGTTCCCATCACAGTGCTCCCCTACATCAGGTGTTCCCATCACAGTGCTCCCCTACATCAGGTGTCCCAATCACAGTGCTCCCCTACATCAGGTGTTCCCATCACAGTGCTCCCCTACATCAGGTGTCCCCATCACAGTGCTCCCCTACATCAGGTGTCCCCATCACAGGGCTCCCCTACATCAGGTGTTCCCATCACAGTGCTCCCCTACATCAGGTGTCCCCATCACAGGGCTCCCCTACATCAGGTGTTCCCATCACAGTGCTCCCCTACATCAGGTGTTCCCATCACAGTGCTCCCCTACATCAGGTGTCCCAATCACAGTGCTCCCCTACATCAGGTGTCCCCATCACAGTGCTCCCCTACATCAGGTGTCCCCATCACAGTGCTCCCCTACATCAGGTGTCCCCATCACAGTGCTCCCCCCACATCAGGTGTCCCCATCACAGTGCTCCCCCCACATCAGGTGTCCCCATCACAGTGCTCCCCTACATCAGGTGTCCCCATCACAGTGCTCCCCTACATCAGGTGTCCCCATCACAGTGCTCCCCCTACATCAGGTGTCCCCATCACAGTGCTCCCCTACATCAGGTGTCCCCATCACAGTGCTCCCCTACATCAGGTGTCCCCATCACAGTGCTCCCCTACATCAGGTGTCCCCATCACAGTGCTCCCTACATCAGGTGTCCCCATCACAGTGCTCCCCTACATCAGGTGTCCCCATCACAGTGCTCCCCTACATCAGGTGTCCCCATCACAGTGCTCCCCTACATCAGGTGTCCCCATCACAGTGCTCCCCTACATCAGGTGTCCCCATCACAGTGCTCCCCTACATCAGGTGTCCCCATCACAGTGCTCCCTACATCAGGTGTCCCCATCACAGTGTCCCCTACATCAGGTGTACCAATCACAGTGCTCCCCTACATCAGGTGTCCTCATCACAGTGCTCCCCTACATCAGGTGTCCCCATCACAGTGCTCCCCTACATCAGGTGTCCCCATCACAGTGCTCCCCTACATCAGGTGTCCCCATCACAGCACTCCCCTACATCAGGTGTCCCCATCACAATGCTCCCCTACATCAGGTGTCCCCATCACAGTGCTCCCCTACATCAGGTGTCCCCATCACAGCGCTCCCCTACATCAGGTGTCCCCATCACAGTGCTCCCCCTACATCAGGTGTCCCCATCACAGTGCTCCCCTACATCAGGTGTCCCCATCACAGTGCTCCCCTACATCAGGTGTCCCCATCACAGTGCTCCCCTACATCAGTCCGGCGAACTCGATGTCCGTAGGGATACCCGCGATCGTCACCCGGAGAGGAAGAACGAGGAAATTTTGATGTAAACAAGGCATTTCCCCATTCTTCCTAGCGACAGGACACTGATCGTCTGTTTCCTGTCATCAGGAGCAGTGATGTGCCACTCGTAGCCACGGTTAGGATCACTCCCTAGGATACAGTTAACCCCTTCCTAGCCCCCTGCAGGGGGTCCGGTCCTTTTGCTTGCTATCTAAACCTCATAGAGAAGTTTTGGTGGAGATACAATATAACAAATCCCCTCCAGAGGGATGTCAAGGCTGCCATTGCTTTATTTCAGGAAATGCTCAATGCCTGGCAGTCTTTGGGGGAGGAGCCTGTAGCCAATCAGAACTTCAGATCTGCTTTTGCAGTGTAATTCCTGAAGGGGGCAGTGCACACACACCCCTCCCCCAATAAACCCCTCCCCCTCACCTGGCCGGGGTCGTTATCCTGGCAGACGCCATCTTGGCTGATTGTACAGGTGTCACCGGTGGCCGATCGGTCTGCAGATCTCTCTCGATGATTCGTCGCTCCTTCTTCAGCTCTACAAAGAGAGAAAAAGTCAGAAACCTTTCCGGTGTGATGGCGGCCAGGCGATCGGAACGTCCACCTACCTGTCAGAGAAGGTTCCGGTGTCCGGATCTCCTCGGCGTACCGATAGTCTTCTTCTAGGAGCTCCTATATAGAGAAGAGGGGGAGGAGACGTCAGATCCACCCATCATAGGGGGGCGGGGCTAATAACTGAGCTGGTTGCCCCCAGCAACCACACCGGACTCTCGTGTCTAGAGCATTATGGGTGAACCGAATAAAGAATCTGATTGGATGTTATGGAGCAGAAGAAAAGTTCATTCTTCACCTTCCACCATGAGAGGGTCTTCTTCCCCGAATACATCCAATGTAAAAATGATTCCTAAATATTAATGGCGCCTTCAGTGCCGACGCGTTTCAGGACCCTATAGCTGCAGCAGGGAGCTCCGTCACTTTCCGAGCAGCACACCCAGCCCCCCTATACCCAGCGTGAGCCCCACCTACTGACCCAATGGACCCCACCTACTGACCCAATGGGCTCCACCTACTGACACAATGGACCCCACCTATTGACCCAATGGACCCCACCTACTGACCCAATGGGCTCCACCTACTGACACAATGGGCCCCACCTACTGACCCAATGGACCCCACCTACTGACCCAATGGGCTCCACCTACTGACACAATGGGCTCCACCTACTGACACAATGGGCCCCACCTACTGACCCAATGGACCCCACCTACTGACCCAATGGGCTTCACCTACTGGCCCAATGGACCCCACCTACTGACCCAATGGACCCCACCTACTGACCCAATGGACCCCACCTACTGACCCAATGGGCCCCACCTACTGACCCAATGGGCTCCCCCTACTGGCCCAATGGACTCCCCCTACTTGCCCAATGGACTCCCCCTACTTGCCCAATGGTCTCCCCCTACTGACCCAATGGGCTCCACCTACTGACCCAATGGGCTCCACCTACTGACCCAATGGACCCCACCTACTGACCCAATGGACTCCCCCTACTGACCCAATGGACCCCCTCTACTGACCCAATGAGCTTCACCTACTGGCCCAATGGACCCCCCCTACTGACCCAATGGGCTGCCCCTACTGACCCAATGGACCCCCCTACTGACCCAATGGACCCCTCGTACTGACCCAATGGACCCCTCCTACTGACCCAATGGGCTCCACCTACTGGCCCAATGGACCCCCCCTACTGACCCAATGGACCCCACCTACTGACCCAATGGGCCCCCACCTACTGACCCAATGGTCCCCCCCTACTGACCCAAATCGGGGTCACCTCAGTGCAGCATCATAAGGGACCCATCATTTCTAATGGCCTGCCAGGGACCAGAGGAGAACAAGACGCTCTGCCCGCCCATAAGCCGCTGATTGGACGATGAGGAGTCTGAGGGTTGGGGGCCCATATTCTGCAGTAAGGAAGGCTATGTATGCGTTTCTGCCCAATCGGTACTGGAGCTTATCTTGTCCTACATAGCTGGGGCCCCATATGACACCATGGGCCCCCATGTCTGGACTGCCTCCTCTTTGCCCTACATCAGGTGTCCCCATCACAGTGCTCCCCTACATCAGATCTCCTCATCAAAGTGCTCCCCTACATCAGGTGTCCCCATCACAGTGCTCCCTACATCAGGTGTCCCCATCACAGTGCTCCCTTCATCAGGTGTCCTCATCACAGTGTCCCCCTACATCAGGTGTCCTCATCACAGTGTCCCCCTACATCAGGTGTCCTCATCACAGTGTCCCCCTACATCAGGTGTCCCCATCACAGTGCTCCCCTACATCAGGTGTCCTCATCACAGTGCTCCCCCTACATCAGGTGTCCCCATCACAGTGCTCCCCCTACATCAGGTGTCCCCATCACAGTGTCCCCTACATCAGGTGTCCCCATCACAGTGTCCCCTACATCAGGTGTCCTCATCACAGTGCTCCCCTACATCAGGTGTCCCCATCACAGTGCTCCCCTACATCAGGTGTCCTCATCACAGTGCTTCCCCTACATCAGGTGTCCCCATCACAGTGCTCCTTTACATCAGGTGTCCCAATCACAGTGCTCCCCCTACATCAGGTGTCCCCATCACAGTGCTCCCCTACATCAGGTGTCCCCATCACAGTGCCCCCCTACATCAGGTGTCCCCATCACAGTGCTCCCCTACATCAGGTGTCCCCATCACAGTGCCCCCTACATCAGGTGTCCCCATTACAGTGCTCCCCTACATCAGGTGTCCCCATAACAGTGCTCCCCTACATCAGATCTCGTCATCACAGTGCTCCCCTACATCAGGTGTCCCAATCACAGTGCTCCCCCTACATCAGGTGTCCCCATCACAGTGGTCCCCCTACATCAGGTGTCCCCATCACAGTGCTCCCTACATCAGGTGTCCCAATCACAGTGCCCCCTACATCAGGTGTCCCCATCACAGTGCTCCCCTACATCAGATCTCCTCATCACAGTGCTCCCCTACATCAGGTGTCCCCATCACAGTGGTCCCCCTACATCAGGTGTCCCCATCACAGTGCTCCCTACATCAGGTGTCCCAATCACAGTGCCCCCTACATCAGGTGTCCCCATCACAGTGCTCCCCTACATCAGATCTCCTCATCACAGTGCTCCCCTACATCAGGTGTCCCCATTACAGTGCTCCCCTACATCAGGTGTCCCCATCACAGTGCTCCCCCTACATCAGGTGTCCCCATTACAGTGCTCCCCTACATCAGGTGTCCCCATCACAGTGCTCCCTACATCAGGTGTCCCAATCACAGTGCTCCCCTACATCAGGTGTCCCCATCACAGTGGTCCCCCTACATCAGGTGTCCCCATCACAGTGCTCCCTACATCAGGTGTCCCAATCACAGTGCCCCCTACATCAGGTGTCCCCATTACAGTGCTCCCCTACATCAGGTGTCCCCATCACAGTGCTCCCCCTACATCAGGTGTCCCCATCACAGTGCTCCCCTACATCAGGTGTCCCCATCACAGTGCTCCCCTACATCAGGTGTCCCAATCACAGTGCCCCCTACATCAGGTGTCCCCATCACAGTGCTCCCCCTACATCAGGTGTCCCCATCACAGTGCTCCCTACATCAGGTGTCCCAATCACAGTGCCCCCTACATCAGGTGTCCCCATCACAGTGCTCCCCCTACATCAGGTGTCCCCATCACAGTGCTCCCCTACATCAGGTGTCCCCATCACAGTGCTCCCCTACATCAGGTGTCCCCATCACAGTGCTCCCCTACATCAGGTGTCCCAATCACAGTGCCCCCTACATCAGGTGTCCCCATCACAGTGCTCCCCCTACATCAGGTGTCCCCATCACAGTGTCCCCCCACATCAGGTGTCCCCATCACAGTGTCCCCTACATCAGGTGTCCCCATCACAGTGCTCCCCTACATCAGGTGTCCCCATCACAGTGCTCCCCTACATCAGGTGTCCCCATCACAGTGCTCCCCTACATCAGGTGTCCCCATCACAGTGCTCCCCTACATCAGGTGTCCCCATCACAGTGCTCCCCTACATCAGGTGTCAGAAGGGAGAAGATGGAAGGATCAGCAGTGTTCTCAATACACCACTGGAGGGCGCCATATAGTATCAGTATATGGTGCAGCCCAACAAAATACGGCGGCGGAGCGAAAAAATGGAGGACTGGATATCATTATCACTCTGATGACGGGGGAGGGGGAACCAGGGAAGACCAAATACAATGGGGCTGATTTACTAAAGGCAAATAGCCTGTGCACCGTGCAAAGTGCAATTGTTCCAGAGCTTTGTAAATGAGGAGAAGCCTCACATGCAAGGAAAATTATAAAAAACAATGTTTTCTTGCACATGATTGGATAATGGAAGTCAGCAGAGCTTCCCCACATGTACTAAGCCTTGGAGAAAGTGCTCAGTCTATTTGCCTTTAGTAAATCAGCCCCATTGTGTATGAGAGGCGGTGAAGAAAAAGGAAGTTCTGTGAAGCAACCAGCAGAGGGCGACATGACTGCACCCAGAGCGGACCCCATATCCATAGAATGAGATCCGAAGACATTATCCCCCCCCCCCCCCCCCCTATCCCAATCCGAGATATAAGAGGTGCGATCCACAGGAAATGATCGATCTCACCAGAATAATCATCTGTTATCACATTTCTTCTCCCATATGTTACAATGTATTCTATAACAAAACTCCTCCCACATTACACTCTAATGTCCCCCCCCCCCCCACATAGTCACATCAGTCTCTGTACAGAGGAGCTTACACTCTAATGTCCCCTCCCCCCACAGTCACATCAGTCTCTGTACAGAGGAGCTTACACTCTAATGTCCCCTCCCCCCACAGTCACATCAGTCTCTGTACAGAGGAGCTTACACTCTAATGTCCCCTCCCCCCACAGTCACATCAGTCTCTGTACAGAGGAGCTTACACTCTAAAGTCCCCTCCCCCCACAGTCACATCAGTCTCTGTACAGAGGAGCTTACACTCTAATGTCCCCTCCCCCCACAGTCACATCAGTCTCTGTACAGAGGAGCTTACACTCTAATGTCCCCTCCCCCCCACAGTCACATCAGTCTCTGTACAGAGGAGCTTACACTCTAATGTCCCCTCCCCCCACAGTCACATCAGTCTCTGTACAGAGGAGCTTACACTCTAATGTCCCCTCCCCCCACAGTCACATCAGTCTCTGTACAGAGGAGCTTACACTCTAATGTCCCCTCCCCCCCACAGTCACATCAGTCTCTGTACAGAGGAGCTTACACTCTAATGTCCCCTCCCCCCACAGTCACATCAGTCTCTGTACAGAGGAGCTTACACTCTAATGTCCCCTCCCCCCCACAGTCACATCAGTCTCAGGACAGAGGAGCTTACACTCTAATGTCCCCTCCCCCCCACAGTCACATCAGTCTCTGTACAGAGGAGCTTACACTCTAATGTCCCCTCCCCCCCACAGTCACATCAGTCTCTGTACAGAGGAGCTTACACTCTAATGTCCCCTCCCCCCCACAGTCACATCAGTCTCTGTACAGAGGAGCTTACACTCTAATGTCCCCTCCCCCCCACAGTCACATCAGTCTCTGTACAGAGGAGCTTACACTCTAATGTCCCCTCCCCCACGGTCGCTCAGCCCCTCCTCTCACTGAACACATACAGGTGGGTCTCGGGGGTCACTTACATGCAGGTTGGTGATCTCTCTCTTCAGGGACTGACACTCCTCCTCCAGCAGTGATCTGGGAAGAAGAAGGCGGAGTCACTCACATGTGGAATTTTTCTGTAAACATTTATAGCTCCTCTGATTGGACCAATCACAGAGGAGGATTAATTGTACAATCGGCGCTGACCGATCGCAGGCCTCACATCGCCCCGCGCCAAATTCCCCTCTGGGAAAGGATTCTGTACATCTCCGGAGAGATCAGTCCCGGGCCGCACACACTCCATGCTGACGGGGGAGTCGCCCCCCTGAGGACGCCCACTGGTAGTGAAACATGTTGGGCAGGGCCTAGCTGGTGACATCATCACGCCCGTCGGGAGCGGAGGGGGTGGTGGTGACGCGTCATATTCGGCTCCCCCATCACAGACTGCTCCGGAAGTGCTGTGGCGGCCAACTGCGCATGCGCGATGCGTTCCAATGCATTTACGACACTGCACACCAGCGAAGCCGTCATTTAGAGCGACGTGGACTTAGTGGAAAGTGGCCAGTGGCCCTCACGTCCTCGCTGCGCTCGCTCCGCCTCCTGGCTCTTTTTTTAACATCCTCCAATCCACGTGGGTGTTAAGGAAAGAGCCTGGATGCCGCCCGAGGTTTCGCTGGTGTGCACTGCCGTAAATCCATTGGAACGCATCGCGCATGCGCAGTTGGCCGCCGCAGCACTTCCGGAGCAGTCTGTGATGGGGAGCCGAGTATGACGGCACAGCGGTTTTTACTTTATGGGATTCATACATGACATCCCGGGGGGGGGGCAATGTAGACGGGAACCAATTATACCCCCAGCATGGCGTGTGGGAGGAAACCTGCGCTGGAACAGGGAGGACATGCAAACTCCATGCAGGTAGTGTTGGTTTTTACTGCGATTTTAACGCTCCGTTTTTACCGCTTTTTTACATTCATTTCAATGGAGAGGGGCACGGGGAGCGTTTTAATAGCGCTAGTTTTACCGCAAAAACGTGGCAAAAATGCACCAGTGTGAAAGGGCTCTTAGACCCCAATAAAGAGGCCCCTCCCCCCCCCCCGAGTGACCCCATAATGGAGGGGTGATCACATTTCCTGATGGATAATTTCTCTCTCCACTGATTGTTTCTGCAGTATTACTTATTTTATTATTGCTACATTCTTTAATATAACTTTATTTAAACAAATTAAAAACACAATGTCATTTTCACTCCTAAATCCTCAATTTTTTTATTGAAATAATCCCCGGTGATCCCGCCATAAAGATCCTTGATTATGCACTTCCTGTTATGTGGTGACAACGCTCTGTCCCTGTCATGCGGTGGGTTTTCTGCGTTGTCACCCCGTCACATCATCACGTTACCCAGACGCATAACTAGAACCTTCAGGGCTTCGGTGCAAGAAATCATGAAGGGTCCCCCCCCCCCCGGGGTCCTTCCCACTGGTCCCAGGGCCCTTTACTCCGATTGTGGGACCGGCCTTGGGGGCCCTTCCCACTGCTCACAGGGCCCCTTACTCCCATGGAGGGACCGGCCCCGGAGGCCCTTCCCACTGATCCCAGGGCCCTTTACTCCCATTGTGGGACCGGCCTTGGGGGGCCTTCCCACTGGTCCCAGGGCCCTTTACTCCCATTGTGGGACCGGCCCCGGAGGCCCTTCCCACTGATCCCAGGGCCCTTTACTCCCATTGTTGGACCGGGCCCCGGGGCCCTTTCCACTGGTCCCAGGGCCCTTTACTCCCATGGAGGGACCGGCCCCGGAGGCCCTTCCCACTGATCCCAGGGCCCTTTACTCCCATTGTTGGACCGGGCCCCGGGGCCCTTTCCACTGGTCCCAGGGCCCTTTACTCCCATGGAGGGACCGGCCCCGGAGGCCCTTCCCACTGGTCCCAGGGCCCTTTACTCCCATGGAGGGACCGGCCCCGGAGGCCCTTCCCACTGGTCCCAGGGCCCTTTACTCCCATTGTTGGACCGGGCCCCGGGGCCCTTTCCACTGGTCCCAGGGCCCTTTACTCCCATGGACCGGCCCCGGGGCCCTTACCACTAACCGGCTCTCTACCCCCATTGTGGGAGGCCCTTACCACTAATCCCAGGGCTCTCTACCCCCATTGTGGGACAGGCCCTTACCACTAATCCCAGGGCTCTCTACCCCCATTGTGGGACAGGCCCTTACCACTAATCCCAGGGCTCTCTACCCCCATTGTGGGACAGGCCCTTACCACTAATCCCAGGGCTCTCTACCCCCATTGTGGGACAGGCCCTTACCACTAATCCCAGGGCTCTTTACTCCCATTGTGGAACCCTTTATTATGGTCCTGAATGAAGACACCTTCCTGCTGTCTGGGGTCCCCCCCCCCCCCACGGTGGTGGAACACCGGTGCGACCTTTGTGACCCTGGTATCTCCGCCACTGGTGGCAGTAGCTTTTTTTTGTTGTTGTTGTTGTTCTATTTTTTACCAATTTATTTTCTTTACAATTACATTTACGACTTCTGATGGTGGTGGGGGGGGGGGGGGGGGGGCTCTTGACATCTGATGTAAGGGGGGTGGGGTGCTGATACAACCGGCCCTTTGAGGGCAACCATAATGCTGATGTGGCCCACAAAGAAGTGGAGTTTGACACCCCCCTGCTCTACATGCTGCCGACCCCCGTCGCCCTCCTATCCAGGTGTAATGGGGGGGGGGGGGGGGGGGGCTGCACAGGCCCCCCCCTTGAGCAAGGGGCTGGGTTTAGCAAGGGCGACCCCTACATGTACATCCCTGACATTACCCCCCTGTTGGAGAATTCATGTTGCCATGCCAACAAACTACACAGGTTCACCATTGTCGCCATAAAGGTGACAACTCTCTGTCCTCATTTTCCAATTGGTCTTCTGTGTTGTCACCCCGTTGTTTCTTCCTCTGATAGAAGCTACACCAACACAGGTATGGTTCACCATTGTCACCACAAGGTGGCAGCACTCTGTGTTCCAATGTATTCTACTCTATTGTTTTTATTTTATTGCATTCTCTTCTATTCTGTTTCTTTATTTTTCTATTCCATTTTATTCTGTTAGAATTCGATTCAAATTTCAGATGAAACTTTATTTCATTATTTCAGACTCGTTTAAATTTGTTACTATTGTACTTCCGAATTTTCGAATAACAAAAAAATTATATTCTATTGTTTTTATTCTACTGCATTCTTTTCTATTCAGTTTTATTCTTTTATTTTCTATTCTATTTATTTTCTATTTTCATTTTATTCTATTCTTGTTTTCGAATTCGATTCACATTTTGGATGAAATTATTTCAAACTTTTATTTTTACTATTGTACATTCAAATTTCCAAATAACAAAAAAATGATATTCCATTATTTTTGTTCTATTGCATTCTTTTCCAGTTCAATTATTTTATTTTCTATTCTATTCTATTTTATTTCTTTTTTTTATACTATTTGATTTCTTTTCTATTTTATTCTATTCTTGTTTTCGAATTCGATTCAGATTTTGGATGAATTATTATTTTTTTCATTATTTCAAACTTTTAATTTTACTATTGTACATCCGAATTTGCGGATAACAGAAAAATTATATTCTATTAATTGTATTCTATTGCATTCTTTTCTATTTTATTTATTTTCTATTTCTATTTGATTAAATTCTTGTTTTTAAATTTGATTCACATTTTGGGTGAAATAATTTTCAAACTTTTAATTTTACTATTGTACATCCAAATTTCCAAATAAACAAACATTATATTCTATTGTTTTTATTCTATTGCATTCTTTTCCAAAAAAAAAAAAAAAAAAAATTCAAATTTTATTTATTTTCTATTTTTTTTTATTCTATTCTTGTTTTCGAATTCGATTCAGATTTTGGATGAATTATTATTTTTTTCATTATTTCAAACTTTTAATTTTACTATTGTACATCCGAATTTGCGAATAACAGAAAAATGATATTCTATTAATTTTATTCTATTGCATCCTTTTCTATTTTATTTATTTTCTATTTCTATTTGATTATATTCTTGTTTTTAAATTTGATTCACATTTTGGGTGAAATGTTTTTTTTTCATTATTTCAAACTTTTAATTTTACTAATGTACATCCAAATTTCCAAATAAACAAAAATTATATTCTATTGTTTTTGTTCTATTGCATTTTTTTTCCATTTCAATTTTAAAAAAAAAAATCAAATTTTATTTATTTTCTATTTTTTTTTTATTCAATTCTTGTTTTCGAATTCGATTCACATTTTGGGTGAATTTTCTTTTCATTATTTCAAACTTTTAATTTTACTATTGTACATCCAAATTTCCAAATAACCCAAAAAAACATATTCCATTGTTTTTGCTCTATTGCATTCTTTTCCATTCCAATGTAATTTTTTTATTTTCTGTTCTGTTCTATTCTATTTTATTTATTTTATCTTTGATTTATTTTCTATTTCTATTTTATTTCATTCTTGTTTTTAAATTCGATTCACATTTTGGATGAAATTTTGTTTAATTTTTTTAAACTTTAAATTTTACTATTGTACATCCAAATTTCCAAATAACCAAAAAATTATATTTTATTGTTTTTGTTCTATTGCATTCTTTTCTATTCAATTTTATCCTTTTATTTTCTATTTATATTTTATTCTACTCTTGTTTTTCTAATTCGATTCACATTTTGGATGATTTTTTTTTTTTTCATTATTTCAGATTCGTTTAAATTCGTCACTATTGTAATTCGGAAAATTTGGATACATTCAAATCTCTGAACGATGAAAATTTGTCTGAATTTTGATTCGGAAAGTAAACGAAGCGCACAAGTCTAATAAGGGAGCTGCTGCCGAGATAATGAGGTGCAGGAGGGAGTGCATGCAGACATATAGGGCCAGATTCTCGTATCCCCGCGTATCTGGCAGCGGCGCGTAGCGTATCCTATTAAGCTACGCCGCCGCAACTTTGGACGCAAGTACCGTATTCTCAAAGCACTTGCGTCCTAAGTTACGGCAGCGTAGCGTAAATGGGCCGGCGTAAGCCCGGGTAATTCCAATGTGGATGAGGTGGGCGTGTTTTATGCAAATGTGTTGTGACCCCACGTTTTTGACGTTTTGCGTAACCCGTTCGCGAATAGGGATATGCGTAAGTTACGTTCACGTCGAAAGCATTGACTATTTGCGACGTGATTTCGCGCATGCGCACTGGGAAACCTCCACGGACGGCGCATGCGCAAAATCACGTCGCAAATGGTCAATGCTTTCGACGTGAGCGTAACTTACGCAAATCCCTATTCGCGAACGGCTTACGCAAACGACGGAAAATACGACGCTGTCCCGACGTCCATACTTAACATTGTGTACGCCTCACCTACGAAAAAAGTTACCCCTCATATAGCAGGGGTAACTTTACGCAAACGACGTAAAATACGACGATCGGGCGCAATTACGTTCGGGAATCGGCGTATTTAGCTCATTTGCATATTCGACGCGGCTAAACGACGGAAGCGCCACCTAGCGGCCAGCGTAAACATGCAACTTAGATCCGACGGCGTAAGAGATTTACGTCGCTCGTATCCAAGCAAAATTCCGGCGTATGTTGTTTTCTGAATACAGAAAATAGATACGCTGGCGCATCTAAGAACTTACGCGGCGTATCTCGAAATACGCCGACGTAACTCGGCTGAGAATCTGGCCCCTTGTGGATGAAAGAGGCTGCAGGAGATCAGCATTAAAAAAATGTGGTGACACTTTGTTACTTTGTATCACAAATGTACCAAAAAAAAAAGCTGGATGTGACTATGGGAGTAATTCAAGAAATATCCCCCCTTCCCCCGATATAAGGGGTTAAACTTCTACCGCCGATCGTTCGCTCGCATGCTGAGGAGGCAGAAAATCATTGGCTGGACCCGGTGAATCTGGCAGGCCTCTCTGGCCGATTCTTGGAAAGCCGCAGCTCGCTGGCTCGCCATTTTGTTGGATAAAGCAGAAACAGATGCGGCCAGCAGTGAAATCCCAGCGGGGCCGGACCCGAGCGCCGTTTTCACCGGATCAGCACTTTTTTTCCCGCAAACAAAAGAACAAAAACACATCCAGGCTGGAGGGCCCCCGGGGCCACTTCTACTGGGGGGGGGGGGGAGGCGCAGACAGCGGCGCTCACTAAATGCAGCCAGATGTCCAGACAATGAATTCCATGAAACATAAACTGGAAGAGGAAAGTGATGATCCGTGTCCACATTCCGCACATTCACAGCGGCGGAGTGGCGGAGTGGTCGGCACTTCTGTCCTGCAGCACCGGAGTCCTCGGCTCCAATCCCGACCAGGACACGATCTGCATGGAGTTTGCACGTCCTCCATACAATTGTGTAATAAATGGCCCCCTAGTAGTGTGAGGTAGGCAGGGCCGCCATCAGGGGGGTACAGGCATTACACCTGTAAGGGGCCCGATGGTCCCCAGGGGCCCAGACGCCCCCCCTTTTTTTTTCCCCGTATGATCCCCCCACCTTTAGAAACTCGCGGCAGGCTCCCCTTTTTTTTTCCGTCTGACCCCCCCACACCTTTAGCAACTCGTGGCAGGGGCCCCACCCCGTTTTTGTTTCGTCTGACCCCCCACACCTTTAGCAACTCGGGAAGGGGCCCCCCGTTTTTTTTCGTCTGATCCCCCACCTTTAGCAACTCACGGCAGGGCCCCCCCCCCGTTTTTTTCCCCTTCTGACCCCTCACGATTAGAAACTTGCGGCAGGGTATCCCCCCAGTTTTTTTTCCGTCTGACCCCCCCACAACTTTAGCAACTCGCGGCAGGCCCCCCCGTTTTTTTCCCGTCTGACCCCTTACCTTTAGAAACTTGTGGCAGGCCCCCCGTTTTTTTTTTCCGTCTGATCCCCGACCTTTAGCAACTCACGGCACGGCCCCCCTTGTTTTTTTTTCTGATCCCCCCACCTTTAGCAACTCACGGCAGGGCCCCCCCCCCGTTTTTTTCCCCTTCTGACCCCTCACGATTAGAAACTTGCGGCAGGGTATCCCCCCTGTTTTTTTTTCCGTCTGACCCCCCCACAACTTTAGCAACTCGCAGCAGGCCCCCCCGTTTTTTTCCCGTCTGACCCCTTACCTTTAGAAACTTGTGGCAGGCCCCCCCGTTTTTTTTTTCCGTCTGATCCCCGACCTTTAGCAACTCACGGCACGGCCCCCCTTGTTTTTTTTTTCTGATCCCCCCACCTTTAGCAACTCGTGGCAGGGGCCCCACCCCGTTTTCGTTTCGTCTGACCCCCCACACCTTTAGCAACTCGGGAAGGGGCCCCCCGTTTTTTTCGTCTGATCCCCCACCTTTAGCAACTCACGGCAGGCCCCCCCCCCCGTTTTTTTTTCCCTTCTGACCCCTCACGATTAGAAACTTGCGGCAGGGTATCCCCCCAGTTTTTTTTCCGTCTGATCCCCCCACAACTTTAGAAACTTGTGGCAGGCCCCCCCGTTCTTTTTTCCGTCTGATCCCCGACCTTTAGCAACTCACGGCACGGCCCCCCTCGTTTTTTTTCTGATCCCCCCACCTTTAGCAACTCATGGCATGGGCCCCCCCGTTTTTTTTTCCCGTCTGACCCCCCCCACGTTTACAAACTCGCGGCAGGGCACCCCCCCATTTTTTTCCGTCTGACTCCCCCTCAACTTTAGAAACTCGCGTCAGGGGCCCCCCTTTTCTTTTTTTCCCATCTGACGCCCCCACCTTTAGAAACTCTCGTCAGGGGCCCCCCTTTTCTTTTTTCCCCATCTGACCCCCCCACCTTTAGAAACTCGCAGCAGGCCACCCCGTTTTTTTTTCCCTCTGACCCCCCCCCCCCACCTTTAGAAACTAGCGGCAGGGTTCGGAAAATCTCCGCCATGGATGACGTCTGCAGATCCCTCCACGGACTGTTTATCCCATTACATGCTGAACATAAGGGGGGGGGGGGGGGGGGGCTGTAGCCGTGACTTGGATCGCGGAACGCTCCGACACTCTCCGCCAAAAATACAAAACCGACGGCTCCGGATTTTACGGCCGGAGGTGCAATTATAAAAAATAATAGATTTCCGAAAACTAAAACCCGCATTCTCCACCTAAAACTCAACGCTGCACTTACAGTGATTGGAAACCTTCGTGTTTAAAAATAAATAAAGATAACAAACTTGTTATACTTACCTCACTGTGCAGTTCGTTTGGCAGAGTGTGGCCCCCGATCCTCCTCTTCTGGGGTCCCCCGACGGCGCTTGTGGCTCCTCCTGGCATCGGTAAACCCCCTAGGCCTAGGAGAAGCGCTCTCCCTGGGGGTTACTTTGCGGGCGCGCTCCTGAGTCCAGCATTTGCATCCATAGACACAAAATGCTGACTCGGCCCCGCCCCTAGACCATTGGATTTGATTGACAGCAGCAGGAGCCAATGACTGTGCTGCTAATAATCGATCCAATCAAGAGCTGAGAACCCCAGGCAGAGAGGAAGAGGGTGTCTCTGCCGAGAGAAGGAAGGGAGTGTAAGTGCCCGGTATTGGGGGGGCAGGAAGGGGGTGAAAGTGTCCGGTATTGGGTGAACAGGAAGGGGGTGAAACCAATACTGGGCACTTTCACCCCCTTCCCGCCCCCCCCCCAATACTGGGCACCAGTATTGGGGGCGGGAAGGGGGTGAAAGTGCTCGGTATTGAAGAGGGCAGTAAGGGGATGAAAGTGCCCAGTATTGGAGAGGTCAGGAAGGGGGTGAAAGTGCTCGGTATTGGAGAGGGCAGGAAGGGAGTGTAAGTGCCCGGTATTGGGGGGGCAGGAAGGGGGTGAAAGTGTCCGGTATTGGTTGGGCAGGAAGGGGGTGAAACCAATACTGGGCACCAGTATTGGGGGGGGCGGGAAGGGGGTGAAAGTGCTCGGTATTGAAGAGGACAGTAAGGGGGTGAAAGTGCCCGGTATTGGAGAGGTCAGGAAAAGGGTGAAAGTGCCCGGTATTGGAGAGGGCAGGAAGGGGGTGAAAGTGCCCGGTATTGGAGAGGGCAGGAAGGGGGTGAAAGTGCCCGGTATTGGAGAGGGCAGGAAGGGGGTGAAAGTGCCAAGTATTGGGTGGGCAGGAAGGGGGTGAAAGTGCCCGTCATTGGGGAGGGCAGGAAGGGGGTGAAAGTGCCCAGTATTAGAGAGGTCAGGAAGGGGGTGAAAGTGCCCGGTATTGGAGAGGGCAGGAAGGGGATGAAAGTGCCCGGTATTGGAGAGGGCAGGAAGGGGGTGAAAGTGCCCGGTATTGGAGAGGTCAGGAAGGGGGTGAAAGTGCCCGGTATTGGAGAGGGCAGGAAGGGGGTGAAAGTGCCCGATATTGGAGGGGTCAGGAAGGGGGTGAAAGTGCCCGGTATTGGAGAGGGCAGGAAGGGGGTGAAAGTGCCCGATATTGGAGAGGGCAGGAAGGGGGTGAAAGTGCCCGATATTGGAGAGGGCAGGAAGGGGGGTGAAAGTGCCCGATATTGGAGAGGTCAGGAAGGGGGTAAGAGTGCCCGGTATTGGAGAGGGCAGGAAGGGGGTGAAAGTGCCCGGTATTGGAGAGGGCAGAAAGGGGGTGAAAGTGCCCAGTATTGGAGAGGTCAGGAAGGGGGTGAAAGTGCCCGGTATTGGAGAGGGCAGGAAGGGGGTGAAAGTGCCCAATATTGGAGAGGTCAGGAAGGGGGTAAGAGTGCCCGGTATTGGGGAGGGAGGCAGGAAGGGGATGAAAGTGCCCGGTATTGGAGAGGGCAGGAAGGGGGTGAAAGTGCCCGGTATTGGAGAGGGCAGAAAGGGGGTGAAAGTGCCCAGTATTGGAGAGGTCAGGAAGGGGGTGAAAGTGCCCGGTATTGGAGAGGGCAGGAAGGGGGTGAAAGTGCCCAATATTGGAGAGGTCAGGAAGGGGGTAAGAGTGCCCGGTATTGGGGAGGGAGGCAGGAAGGGGATGAAAGTGCCCGGTATTGGAGAGGGCAGGAAGGGGGTGAAAGTGCCCGGTATTGGAGAGGGCAGGAAGGGGGTGAAAGTGCCCGGTATTGGAGAGGGCAGGAAGGGGGTGAAAGTGCCCAGTATTAGAGAGGTCAGGAAGGGGGTGAAAGTGCCCGGTATTGGAGAGGGCAGGAAGGGGATGAAAGTGCCCGGTATTGGAGAGGGCAGGAAGGGGGTGAAAGTGCCCGGTATTGGAGATGGCAGGAAGGGGGTAAGAGTGCCGGTATTGGGGAGGGAGGCAGGAAGGGGATGAAAGTGCCCTGTATTGGAGAGGGCAGGAAGGGGGTGAAAGTGCCCGGTATTGGAGAGGTCAGGAAGGGGGTGAAAGTGCCCAGTATTGGAGAGGGCAGGAAGGGGGTGAAAGTGCCCGATATTGGAGGGGTCAGGAAGGGGGTGAAAGTGCCCGGTATTGGAGAGGGCAGGAAGGGGGTGAAAGTGCCCGATATTGGAGAGGGCAGGAAGGGGGTGAAAGTGCCCGATATTGGAGAGGTCAGGAAGGGGGTAAGAGTGCCCGGTATTGGAGAGGGCAGGAAGGGGGTGAAAGTGCCCGGTATTGGAGAGGGCAGAAAGGGGGTGAAAGTGCCCAGTATTGGAGAGGTCAGGAAGGGGGTGAAAGTGCCCGGTATTGGAGAGGGCAGGAAGGGGGTGAAAGTGCCCAATATTGGAGAGGTCAGGAAGGGGGTAAGAGTGCCCGGTATTGGGGAGGGAGGCAGGAAGGGGATGAAAGTGCCCGGTATTGGAGAGGGCAGGAAGGAGGTGAAAGTGCCCGGTATTGGAGAGGTCAGGAAGGGGGTGAAAGTGCCCGGTATTGGAGAGGGCAGGAAGGGGGTAAGAGTGCCCGGTATGATGTCAGACGGAGGATTCCCTGCTGTGCTGATTCTCCTGACAGATGATTTCATAACCATCATCTAAAGATCTCAGAGCGGGGGTCATAATTATAGGGTGGGAGAGGTGGAGGACCGGCTATACTTTACAGCTGACCACAAGCTGACCCCCCATTCCCCCCCCCCCATACTGGCAGTGCGGTCAGGGGCTGCGGCACCACATACGGAAGAAGAAACCGCCGGAGCTTGGAGCGACTCTGTGACTCCACAGATCTACACCGCATATTAAAGGGGCCCTCCACATCACAGCTGAAGTTTTATCTGCTTATGTTTACCCTCCCCGATGGTCCCAGTATCATTACATTCATATTTCAGTACTAGTGATGTCATCACTGGGTCTCTGTACTTCTTTATGCGATGCAGGAAGGATAATGGCCAGCAGGGTGCTATACAGATCCACCTCTGACAGAAGCCTATGACACTCCTCCACCCTGTCCTATCAGAGATGACCCAGAGTCGGGACACTCATCCACCCTGTCCTATCAGAGATGACCCAGAGTCGGGACACTCCTCCACCCTGTCCTAGCAGAAATGACCCAGAGGAGGGACATTCCTCTTCCCTGTCCTAGCAGAGATAACCAAGAGGACGGGCACTCCTCCACCCTGTCCTAGCAGAAATGATCCAGAGAATGGACATTCCTCCACCTTGTCCCTGTCAGGGTTAGGGTCAGCCCTTCCTGATTAAAGAAGGCCGCTCAGCTGTCATTTAGTTTCCAGCTCTAATCTTTACACAGCGACTCACCTGGTGATGAAATCCTCCTCATCAGTCCTGCTGTCTGCTTAAGCTGTTCGGTCCAGATCCTCTCTGCCTTCGCCCGGTCAACATATCAGAGAATCTCTCCTGTGTATCTGTGAAAGATTTGCTTGGCTGATGTCCCTTCTGGTTCCTGATCCTGCTTGCTCTTCCACTACGCTGACTCTCCGGTTTCCTGATTTCCTGGCTTGTCCTGAAGTACGCTGATCCCTGACGCCCTGACATCCTGACTTGTCTGACTGTTCGTTCTGGTTTTGACCTACGTTTGCTCTGTTTACCTCTCGCTATTATTATTAAAACTAGTGTGATTTTTACTGCACTTCTGTCTCGGTGTGATTCATGGTTCCTGACAGTCCCAGCAGAGATGACCCAGAGGAGGGGCACTGCTCCACCCTATCCTATCAGAGATGACCCAGAGGAGGGACACTCCTCCCCCTTGTATTATCAGAGATAACCCAGAAAAGGGATATTCCTCTACCCTGTCCGAGCAGAGCTGATCCAGAGGA
This sequence comes from Rana kukunoris, assembly GCA_029574335.1. NCBI lineage: Eukaryota > Metazoa > Chordata > Amphibia > Anura > Ranidae > Rana > Rana kukunoris. The sequence goes on along the minus strand of JAJQKJ010001866.1, from coordinate 4,583 downwards.
GGGACACTCCTCCAACATGGCCTGTCAGAGATGACCCAGAGGAGGGGCACTCCCCCACCTGTCCTAGCAGAAATGACCCAGAGGAAGGACACTCCTCCACCTGGTCCTATCAGCGATGACCCAGAGGAGGGGCACTCCTCTACCCTGTCCTATCAGAGATGGCCCAGAGGAGGGAAATTCCTCTACCCTGTCCTAGCAGAAATGACCCAGAGAAAGGACATTCCTCCACCCCGTCCTATCAGAGAAATGACAGAAATGACCCACAGGAGGAGGAAAACTCCTCCACTTTATCCTATCACAAATGACCCAGAGGGGCACTCCTCCACCCTGTCCTATCAGCGATGACCCAGAGGAGGGGCACTCCTCTACCCTGTCCTATCAGAGATGGCCCAGAGGAGGGACACTCCTCTACCCTGTCCTATCTGAGATGACCCAGAGGAGGGACACTCCTCCACCTGGTCCTATCAGCGATGACCCAGAGGAAGGGCACTCCTCTACCCTGTCCTATCAGAGATGACCCAGAGGAGGGGCATTTCTCCACCCTGTCCTATCAGAAATGACCCAGAGGGGCACTCCTCCACCCTGTCCTAGCAGAAATTACCCAGAGGAGGGACACTCCTCCACCTGATCCTATCAGCGATGACCCAGAGGAGGGGCACTCCTCTACCCTGTCCTATCAGAGATGGCACAGAGGAGGGACACTTCTCCACCTGGTCCTATCAGCGATGACCCAGAGGAGGGGCACTCCTCCACCCTGTCCTATCAGAGATGGCCCAGAGGAGGGACATTTTCCCACCCTGTCCTATCAGAAATGACTCAGAGGAGGGACATTCCTCCACCCTGTCCTATCAGAGATGACCCAGAGGAGGGACACTCCTCCACCTGGTCCTATCAGTGATGACTCATGGCGTCAAAGAGCTGGAGCGTTGTGTGTAGAAGGCATGTAAAATTCATGTTGGAGGTTCGCGGGATTCAACATTGCGAGTTTTGTGGTCCGTGAGATCCGAAAGATTGGTGAATAAACGTCCCATAGCAGAAATGTAAAAGATTACTTTGCTCTATGGGGGGGGGGGGGGGGGGGGGAGGGACGGAACTAGTTAAACTGCCATCTGCTGGCTGCAAATTGTAAATATGAAGGGCCAGATTCTCAGAAGAGATACACCGTCGTATCTCTGTTTCTGAGGCGGTGTATCTATGCGACTGATTCTTAGAATCAGTTACGCATAGATTTGGCGTAGATCCGACTGCCGTAAGTCACTTACACCGTCGGATCTAAGCTGCAATGTTACGCTGGCCGCTAGGTGGCGTTTCCGTCGATTTCAGCGTCGAATATGCAAATGAGCCTGATACGGCGATTCCCGAACGTATTTGCGCCCCGTCGCCGTAGTTTACGTCGTTTGCGTAAGCGTAAGGTTACCCCTGCTATTATGAGGGGTAACCTTGCGTAGGTTCGGCGTACACCATGTTAAGTATGGATGTCGGGACATACATACATCCTCGTTCTCGAATAGGGCTTTGCGTAAGTGACGTTCACGTCGGTTTCATTGACTTTTTGCGACGTGATTTGCACACTGGGCTATGTTTACGGCCGGCGCATGCGCAGTTCGTTCGGGGCGGGGGCGCGCTTAATTTAAATACAAGACGCCCACCTCCTTCCCACTTTGAATTATGCAGCCTTACGCCGGCCCATTTACGCTACGCCGCCGCAACTTACGGAGCAAGTCCTTTGAGAATACAGCACTTGCCCGTAAAAGCTGCAGAGGCGTAGCGTAAATGCGATACGCCAGAAAAAAGATATGCTGATCTACGAGAATCTGGCCCGAAGTGTTTTTATGTTTTATATATATATTTATTTTTTACCCAGAATAAAAATATTATTTATTTATTACTTAAATGGGTCGTAACGTATTTTCTTTTAAATAACAAAAATGTCTTACCTCCACTGTGCAGTTCGTTTTGCACAGAGTGGCCCTGATTATGCTGTTCTGGGGTCCCTTGGCGGCTCTCGTGGTTCCTCCCCACAAAATAGTGACCCCCTCTGGGAAGCTCTCTCCCGAGGGGGTTACCTTGCGGGCGCGCTCCCGTCTCATACACTTGATGTACACAATGGCTGCGCTGCTCTCAATCCATCCGCTCTAGCCAATCAGCGGCCAGGCTGAGCGGCAAATAGGATCTCGGGACCGAAGCGAGGGTCAGGTAAGTAAAACGGGGGATCGGGGGGGGGCGGTATACACTGAAGTTTTTTCACCTTTTTTCACCTTAACCACTTAAGGACCCTGCACTGTATATATACATCTATTTTTAAAAGATGGATATCTCGGTAACGGCAGCAGCTGCTGCCACAACCGAGATATCCATCTCTTCAGTGCAGGGTCCTGTGTACAATAACGGCGGTCTCCGCGGCGGGATTCGCTGCGAGATCGCCGTTATCGGTGATCGGAGAGGTGCCCCCCCCCCTCCGCCGCTTTACCCGTGCTCTCTGCGGTCTTACCGTTGCCGTCGGTAGCGGCGGAAGCGATCGGGTCTGTGCGGCTCCTCTGCTGGGATACGAGTGAGGGAAAAATCGCCCCCACCTGTCCCCCATAGCAGCGCTGGGCGGAAGTGACGTCAAAAAGTCATTTCCGCCCAGCGTCTTAAAGAGACATTCCTTTTTTTTTTAAGCCTAAATATGAAATGTGACGTCTTTTTGACCCCAGATCTCATATATAAGAGGACCTGTCATGCTTTTTTCTATTACAAGGGATGTTTACATTTCTTGTAATAGGAATAAAAGTGATCAATTATTATATATATATTTTTTTTCAGTGTAAAACATGTTAAAATAAATACAAATAAATAGGAAAACAAACAAATTTTTTTTTTTAAAGCGCCCCGTCCCGACGAGCTCGCGCGCAGAAGCGAACGAATACGCGAGTAGCGCCCGCATATGAAAACGGTGTTCAAACCACACAAGTGAGGTATCGCCGCGATCGTTAGAGCGAGCGAGAGCAATAATTCTAGCCCTAGACCTCCTCTGTATCTCAAAAAATGCAACCTATAGAATTTTTTTAACGTCGCCTATCGAGATTTTTAAGGGTAAAAGTTTGACGCCATGCTACGAGCGGGCGCAATTTCTAAGCGTGACATGTTGGGTGTCATTTTACTCGGCGTAACATTATCTTTCACAATATATAAAAAAATGTGGACCAAATTTATTGTTGTCTTATTTTTTAATTCAAAAAAGTGTATTTTTTCCAAAAAAAGTGCGCTTGTAAGACCGCTGCGCAAATACGGTGTGACAAAAAGTATTGCAATTACCACTATTTTATTCTCTAGGGTGTTAGAAAAAAAATATATAATGTTTGGGGGTTTTAAGTAATTTTCTAGCAGAAAAAACTGTTTTAGTCTTGCAAACACCAAAACTGAAAAGGCCTTTAAGTGGTTAATAGATTGCATTAAGGTGAAAAAAACATTTTCCTTTACAACTCCTTTAATGCATAGGATGTAAAAAGGTGAAAAACCCCTTTAACATAAGAATTTCCTCAATTACGAGATAAAATTTCCTCCCATCAGCCAAGTCTGCACGTTAATAAAAACTGAAATCATTCTTTCTCGTGTCGCCCAGAAAATCCCATCCACGCGCCTGAAAACCAGAAATGTCCTGACGCGGCATCCCGGGAGGAGGAGGAGGGGGGGGGGCGGGGGGTAGTTCAGAAGCCGGGTCTACACATGAAGGTCAGCCAGCGGCCCGATCTCCACACATGGAGTAAATCAGATGCAGGCGTTTGGCCGATTCGCTGTTAAGTCTGTTGTAGTCGCGTTTTTTAGAATTCATAGTAACACAGCTTTCAGGTCAGACGGGGCCTCCATAACAACAGACCTCAAATCTTTACCCACCTTCTTCTAGAATTGATTAAGAGAGCCCACTTGGTCATTTCCACCCTCCTCTAAGTCTAGTGTAAGGAGATTTTACTTTGGTCCCCTCATCCCTTCCACACCTGGTGGAGAGAGACCCCATGCTTGGTCATCCCCATCTATCCAGGTCTAGTGATTTCATCTTCCTCCAACCCTTCACCTCCCTCACACCGTCCGATCCTGAGTCCTGGTGTCTACAAAAGACCCCCTATTTGGTCTTTTTCTCCATTCTCCCAGTCCAGTGTAAGGAGACCCTATCTTGGTCCCCCTCATCCCTTCTACAAATGGTGGAGAGGGACCCCTGTTTTTGGTCACTCCCACCTTTCCATGTCTTATGTAAGGAGACTTCATCTTCTGTCCCCAACCTTCCAGACCCTGTGGGAGACCGACAGACATCTGCTTTGGTCATTTTACCCTCATCCTTTGGGTCTAATGTAAGTTAGACTTTATCTTGGTCGCATCCATCCTTTCCAGATCTGGTGAGTGGGGAGATCCTTGCTTGGTCACTCTCCATCTCTCCAGGTCTAGTGTAAGGAGAATTTATCTTGCTCCACCAAACCTTCCAGACCTGGTGGAGATGGGGCCCCTGTCTTGGTCACTTTCCCTCCATTCTCCAAGTCTCCAGGTCTAGTGTAAGGAGACTTTATCTTGGTCCCCCCCCCCCACCTCCTCCAGGTCTAGTGTAAGGA
>JAJQKJ010002510.1:0-149458 GCA_029574335.1 Rana kukunoris | reverse complement strand
CACCTCCGCTCTCTCAGTCCTACCCCCCCTCCCCCATCTCTTTAATAGGGTCAGTGCCTCTTCCACATGATTTATTGCTGCAGGGAAGCGGCCCCCGCGTCCAGCTGCAGGGAAGCGGCCCCCGTCCTATCCTTGCATCTGTACTTTCCAGTCCTAATCTCCCCCCCCCCCCAAAATCTTGTAATAGAATCGGTGCCTCTTACACATGATTTATTGCTGCAGGAAAGCAGCCATTTCCCCCCTCCTTGCACCCAAGCTTTCAAGTCCTAATTCCATTTACTGCTGCAGGGAAGAGGACGTGTCCTTTGCTTGCACCCAAGCTTTCCAGTCCCAATCCCCCCCCCCCCTTTCAAATGGGGTCAGTGCCTCTTCCACAAGATTTATTGAAGCTTAGACTCAGCTGTGTGTCCTGCTGCAGGGAAGCGGGGCCGTGTCCTGCTGCAGGGAAGCGGGGCCGTGTAATGCTGCAGGGAAGCGGGGCCGTGTAATGCTGCAGGGAAGCGGGGCCGTGTCATGCTGCAGGGAAGCGGGGCCGTGTCATGCAGGGAAGCGGGGCCGTGTCATGCTGCAGGGAGCGGGGGCCGTGTCATGCTGCAGGGAAGCGGGGCCGTGTCATGCTGCAGGGAAGCGGGGCCGTGTCATGCTGCAGGGAAGCGGGGCCGTGTCATGCTGCAGGGAAGCGGGGCCGTGTCATGCTGCAGGGAAGCGGGGCCGTGTCATGCTGCAGGGAAGCAGGGGCAGTGTCATGCTGCAGGGAGAACGGGGCCGTGTCATGCTGCAGGGAAGCGGGGCCGTGTCATGCTGCAGGGAAGCGGGGCCGTGTCATGCTGCAGGGAAGCGGGGCCGTGTCATGCTGCAGGGAAGCGGGCCGTGTCCTGCTGCAGGGAAGCGGCTGGGAAGTGTAAATTTACAAAAAACGTACATAAAAAAAAAAAAAAAATGGCACCTTGGACATGATGAGCGTTGTATTTCCTAGTAATGGCCGGGCCACGTGGGAGGTCACTCTCTGGCACCGCACATTATTTCCTCTCAGGGACCACACAACCCGACATGTTGGTGAAAATTGTGGGCGTGTCCACAAGGGAAATGGGATAATGCCGGGGGGGGGGGGCGGAGATTTCTTAGCAACAAGTTCCTGCTTTATTGCAATAGCGCCGCCCACTGTTCCCTTCCAGTAGTTTTAAACATATGACGCTAGGGGTGGGCGGAGCTAAGCAAAGACAGGCAGGAAGTTCCTGTTCCAATAAGTACCGCCCACTGTTCCCTTCCTGTCGGGTGTGGATTATACGGCACAAGGGGGTGGGCGGAGATTATAAGAAACATGCAGGAAGTTCCTGCTGTATTATAGTAGTACCGCCCACAACTGGGGCCGCTTCCCTGCAACACAACTAGGGGCCGCTTCCCTGCAGCACAACTAGGGGCCGCTTCCCTGCAGCACAACTAGGGGCCGCTTCCCTGCAGCACAACTAGGGGCCGCTTCCCTGCAGCACAACTAGGGGCCGCTTCCCTGCAGCACAACTAGGGGCCGCTTCCCTGCAGCACAACTAGGGGCCGCTTCCCTGCAGCACAACTAGGGGCCGCTTCCCTGCAGCACAATCAGGGGCCGCTTCCCTGCAACACAATCAGGGGCCGCTTCCCTGCAACACAATCAGGGGCCGCTTCCCTGCAGCACAACCAGGGGCCGCTTCCCTGCAGAGACAGCCACGCCCCTCAATCCTAGATTTTCCCTGAAGTGAGGCATGAATTAGAAGGTTAGGTTGAGAGTCGGGGGATCCTGCCCACAGAAGAAGGTTCATAGTTGGAGTCTCTTACCTGATGGCGCATGAAGTGTTGCTGGAAGGCGTTGCCGTTTTTGAACACCTTCAGGCAGTAGACGCACAGGAGGTAGCGCGTATCTTCGTGGTTGAGCCGGAAGTGAGTGTCCACCTCGGCGTAGATGGAGGAGCGGTACGAACACACCTGGAAGACACGCGGGGGAGGGGAACATACATGACGGGGAGATCCGAATACAAAACATCAGCGCGTCTTTCTGTCCCACCAATAAGAAGTTATCATATTTGTACGCGTCGGCGGCCATGTTTACTCATCACAACGCAAGTTCAACTTCAGGAACTTTATTTATAAACCCTTCTTTGTATACAATACACGCCCCTCCGCCTTTCCCTTACATGTGACGGTCCCTCCTCCCCCTTCCGTCACATGGGTGGAAGATGGGCAAGTATTGCGCCCCCTAGCGGCCACGGCGGCCCGTTTATACGGCTTGCGTGCGCAGTGCGCCCTCCCCTTTTCTAGATGGAGCAGCTGAGCTTACACTTCATCTACCTCCCGCCCGATGTATAGGGAGAGGGTGGCGGGCGGGATCAGCTCACGTTCTGGGGCGCAGTCATATGATATTGCCGTTCTCATGTCCAAGGAACGCGGCGCGACCCCCGATCTTGGTAACAAGCCGATGATGCAGCTCTATACCCATGTGATCCGCTGTATCCAATCCCGCCGCCTCAGCTTCCCCCGCTCGCTGCGCATGCCCCCTCAGCTTCCCCCGCTCGCTACGCATGCCGCCTCAGCTTACCCCGCTCGCTACGCATGCCCCCTCAGCTTCCCCCGCTCGCTACGCATGCCCCCTCAGCTTCCCCCGCTCGCTTCGCATGCCCCCTCAGCTTACCCGCTCGCTACGCATGCCCCCTCAGCTTACCGCCGCTCGCTACGCATGCCCCCTCAGCTTACCCCGACTCGTACGCATGCCCCCTCAGCTTACCCCGCTCGCTACGCTCATGCCCCCTCAGCTTACCCCGCTCGCTAACGCATGCCCCCTCCAGCTTACCCCGCGCGCTACGCATGCCCCCTCAGCTTACCCGCTCGCTACGCATGCCCCCTCAGCTTACCCCGCTCGCTACGCATGCCCCCTCAGTTTACCCCACTCGCTCGTACGCATGCCCCCTCAGCTTACCCCGCTCGCTACGCATGCCGCCTCAGCTTACCCCCGCTCGGGATACGCATTGCCGCCTCAGCTTACCCCGCTCGCTACGCATGCCCCCTCAGCTTACCCCGCTCGCTACGCATGCCCCCTCAGCTTACCCCGCTCGCTACGCATGCCCCCTCAGCTTCCCCCGCTCGCTACGCATGCCCCCTCAGCTTCCCCCGCTCGCTACGCATGCCCCCTCAGCTTCCCCCCGCTCGTACGCATGCCCCCTCAGCTTCCCCCGCTCGCTACGCATGCCGCCTCAGCTTCCCCCGCTCGCTACGCATGCCGCCTCAGCTTACCCCGCTCGCTACGCATGCCGCCTCAGCTTCCCCCGCTCGCTACGCATGCCCCCTCAGCTTCCCCCGCTCGCTACGCATGCCGCCTCAGCTTACCCCGCTCGCTACGCATGCCGCCTCAGCTTACCCCGCTCGCTTAGCATGCCCCATCAGCTTCCCCCGCTCGCTACGCAGCCCCCTCAGCTTCCCCCGCTCGCTACGCATGCCGCCTCAGCTTCCCCCGCTCGCTACGCATGCCGCCTCAGCTTCCCCCGCTCGCTACGCATGCCGCCTCAGCTTCCCCCGCTCGCTACGCATGCCGCCTCAGCTTCCCCCGCTCGCTACGCATGCCGCCTCAGCTTCCCCGCTCGCTACGCATGCCGCCTCAGCTTCCCCCGCTCGCTACGCATGCCGCCCTCAGCTTCCCCCGCTCGCTACGCCAATGCCCCCTCAGCTTCTCCCCGCTCGCTACGGCTGCCCCCTCAGCTTCCCCCGCTCGCTACGCATGCCGCCTCAGCTTCCCCCGCTCGCTACGCATGCCGCCTCAAGCTTCCCCCGCTCGCTACGCATGCCGCCTCAAGCTTCCCCGCTCGTACGCATGCCGCCTCAAGCTTCCCCGCTCGCTACGCATGCCGCCTCAAGCTTCCCCGCTCGCTACGCATGCCGCCTCAAGCTTCCCCCGCTCGCTACGCCATGCCGCCTCAGATTCCCCCGCTCGCTACGCATGCGCTCAGCTTCCCCCGCTCGCTACGCATGCCGCCTCAGCTTCCCCCGATCGCTACGCATGCCGCCTCAAGCTTCCCACCGCTCGGCTTACGCATGCCGCCTCAAGCTTCCCCCGCTCGTTAAGCATGCCCTTCAGCTTCCCCCGCTCGCTACGCATGCCGCCTCAGCTTCCCACGCTCGCTACGCATGCCCCCCTCAGCTTCCACCGCTCGCTACGCATGCCCCCTCAGCTTCCACCCGCTCGCTACGCATGCCGCCTCAAGCTTCCTCCGCTCGCTACGCATGCCCCCTCAGCTTAACCCCGCTCGCTACGCCATGCCCCTTCAGCATTACCCCGCTCGCTACGCATGCCGCCCTCAGCTTCCCCGCTCGCTACGCTGCCGCCTCAGCTTCCCCCGATCGGCTAACGCATGCTCCCCTCAGCTTACCCCGCTGTATCGCAATTCCCGCCCTCAGCTTCCCCCGCTCGTACGCATGCCCCTCAGCTTCCCCCGCTCGCTACGCATGCCCCTCAGCTTACCCCGCTCGCTACGCATGCCCCCTCAGCTTCCCCCGCTCGCTACGCATGCCCCCCTCAGCTTCCCCGCTCGCTACGCATGCCCCTCAGCTTACCCCGCTCGCTACGCATGCCCCCTCATGCTTACCCCCGCTCGCTACGCATGCCCCTCAGCTTACCCCGCTCGCTACGCTTGCCCCTCAGCTCAACCCCGCTCGCTACGCATGCCCCCTCAGCTTACCCCGCTCGCTACGCATGCCGCCTCAGCTTACCCGCTCGCTACGCATGCCCCCTCAGCTTACCCCGCTCGCTACGCATGCCCCCTCAGTTACCCCCGCTCGCTACGCATGCCGCCTCAGCTTCCCCCGCTCGCTACGCATGCCGCCTCAGCTTCCCCGCTCGCTACGCATGCCGCCTCAGCTTACCCCGCTCGCTACGCATGCCCCTCAGCTTCCCCCGCTCGCTACGCATGCCCGCCTCAGCTTACCCCGCTCGCTACGCATGCCGCCTCAGTTTTCCCCGCTCGCTACGCATGCCCCCTCAGCTTACCCGCCTCGCTACGCATGCCCCCTCAGCTTCCCCCTGCTACGCATGCGCCTCAGCTTTCCTCCGCTCTCTACGCATGCCCCCCTCAGCTTCCCCCGCTCGCTACGCATGCCGCCTCAGCTTACCCGCTCGCTACGCATGCCCCCTCAAGCTTCCCCGCTCGCCTACGCATGCCGCCTCAAGCTTACCCCGCTTGCTACGCATGCCGCCTCAAGCTTCCCCGCTCGCTACGCATGCCGCCTCAGCTTCCCCCGCTCGTACGCATGCCCCCTCAGCTTCCCCCGCTCGCTACGCATGCCCCCTCAAGCTTCCCCCGCTCGCTACGCATGCCGCCTCAAGCTTACCCCGCTTGCTAGCATGCCGCCTCAAGCTTCCCCCGCTCGCTAACGCATGCCGCCTCAGCTTCCCCGCTCGCTACGCATGCCGCCTCAGCTTCCCCGCTCGCTACGCATGCCGCCTCAGCTTCCCCCGCTCGCTACGCATGCCGCCTCAAGCTTCCCCCGCTCGCTACGCATGCCGCCTCAAGCTTCCCCCGCTCGCTACGCATGCCCCCTCAGCTTCCCCCGCTCGCTACGCATGCCGCCTCAGCTTCCCCCGCTCGCTACGCATGCCCCCTCAGCTTCCCCCGCTCGCTACGCATGCCCCCTCAGCTTCCCCCGCTCGCTACGCATGCCGCCTCAAGCTTCCTCCGCTCGCTACGCATGCCGCCTCAAGCTTCCCTGCTTAAAAAAGATAAGGAAGAAAAAGCTACACAGTGGTCCAGCTTTGCCAATCCTGAAAGTAGAACTAGAGGAACCCCCCCCCCTATTTTAGATGGAGTAAGGGAGGGTTATAACCCCCAGATGTTTTGGAACTACATGTCCCATAATGCTTATGCACGCTTCAGTGTAGTTAAGCATCACGGGAAACACCTGGGGTGCCGAGCTTCGCCATCACTGGTCCATACGAACATCTCGCAATCCTAGGAAAGGGCCCTGCAAACAGGAGATCGATAGCCTCAGCTGTGCAAGTTTCCCTATGAGAGAGTGTGTAGAAGAGGGCGTTTCCATTCCCTCCACTCAGATCTCAGAGTACACTCAGCTCCCTGTGTGACACAAGATCCCCACCCCCTGCCTTTCCGGGGGCGCAGAGAAGCAGTGGGCATATGCGAGGGCACCAACTCCACTATTCTCCTATTAGGCGCGCAGACTGACCAAGTTTCCCTATGAGAGAGAGTGTAGAAGAGGGCGTTTCCATTCCCTCCACTCAGATCTCAGAGTACACTCAGCTCCCTGTTTTATGCAGTGTGCGACACAAGATCCCCACCCCCTGCCTTTCCGGGGGCGCAGAGAAGCAGTGGGCATATGCGAGGGCACCAACTCCACTATTCTCCTATTAGGCGCGCAGACTGACCTGGCACACGTAGGGCATCTCTCCCGGTTTGTGGGTGTCCTTCATATGCTGTAAGAACAGAGGTTCGCTGTCAAAGGCCCATTCGCAAATCTTGCACTTGGCTGCAAAAAGCAAAAGAAAAAATGATCAGCGACTCCACCGGCAGCAGGTGGTCTCCATCTGAGGCCAACGCCAAAACAAGGTGGCGCTGGCGACGTTCAGTTGGCGGTGGCGGGTTACTCACTGGTGGACTCGTAGGAGCTGTGGACGTTCTCCAGGTGGCACTGCAGCTGGAAGGGGGTGGAGAACTGGCGGTAGCAGTGCTGGCACGTGGTGTGCCCGTCCACCTCACCGTTCTGCTGGTCCAGCTCCACGTGGTGCTTCATGTGATTCATAAACCTTCCAGGAAGACAGGAAAAAGGAATCCCGGGTTATACACACACACGCATGTCACAAAATGCCCCGCCCCTGCTTATCCGAGCCCCACCCCCTCCCTTCTCCAAAATCAGAAAATCCCCAATATATAGTGCAGCGCTAATCACTCAATTGCATGATCTCAAAATTTAGATAAACTTTGTGAAAGGCAATTATAAATAAGAGAAAAATAAATAAAGTTTGATGAACTTATCAAAAACAGAAATGTAAAATTAATTATAAATATATATTTTTAAGAAAATGGCAAAAAAAAAAAGGTAGTATTGTTAATATATATATATAAATATTATAATATAAATAAATATAAATAATAATATGAATATAAAATTATAATATAAATAAATATAAATTATTATACAAATAAATATAAATAATAATATAAATATAAATTATAATATAAATATAAATTATATACATATAAATTTAATATAAATATAAATTATAATATAAATAAATATAAATTATAATATAAATAATAATATAAATATAAATTATAATATAAATATAATTAAATATACATATAAATTATATACATATAAATTATAATATAAATATAAATTATAATATAAATAAATATAAATTATAATATAAATAAATATAAATTATAATATAAATAAATTATAAATTATATATATATTTTAACCACTTCAGCCCCAAAGGGATTTTATCCCCCTTCATGACCAGGTCCATTTTTTTGCGATATGGCACTGCGTTACTTTAACTGCTTGCCGACCAGCCGCCGCAGTTATACGGCGGCAGGTCGGCTCTCCTGGGCGAGAGCCCGTAGCTCTACGTCGGCACTTCTGCGGCCGCTAGGGGGCTCGCCCCCGAGTCCTGTGCGCGTGCCCGGCGGGTACGATCGCCGTCGGGCACACGCGATCGCTCGTTACAGAGCGAGGACCGGGAACTTTGGGCCAGATTCAGGTAGGACAGCGGTTCTTTATTTTGGAGTAACGTTTCTCATTTACGTTACTCCGCCGAAACTTTAGGAGCAAGTACTGTATTCACAAAGCACTTGCTCCTAAAGTTGTGGCGGCGTAGCGAAAATCAGCCGGCGGAATTCAAATTGGGCGGGTAGGAGGGCGTGTATTATTATAACTAGGCGCGATCCCGCGGTGAACGTACTGCGCATGCGTCGACTGTCAGTGCCGCATGCTCCAAATTCTGTCAGTGAACGTCAATGACGTCAATCCCCATTCACGGACGTTTTACGCAAACGACGAACATTTTTAAATTTGACACGATGGCGACGGCCATACTTAACATAGGATACTCCACTAGGGGGCTGCTTTATCTTTACGCCGCGTATCGCTTACGGAAACGTCGGAAAGTCACTGCGTCGGGCCCGAATACGAACGTGAATTGCCGATTCCCGCTGATTAGCATATTCTCTGCGTTAATCAGCGGGAACGCCCCCGGCGCCATTTTAAAATTGCAGTTCCGATACGACGGCGAAATACAATTACGCCGCTCGCATCGGAACTCCAACCCGGCGTTTCTTGTTTTCTGCTTACCGAAAACAGAAACGCCGGCTCAAAGTGAGAGTTAGGCTGGCGAATCGCTGAGACTCCAGAGTAACACACCTCTATTTGTGGGGAAAAAAAGGACGCCGATTTTGTTTGGGAGCCGCGTCGCACGACTGTCAGTTAAAGCGACGCAGTGCCGAATCGCAAAAAGTGCTGGGCAGCAATATGGTCCGGGGGTTAAGTGGTTAACCGACAAACCAAAAAAAAAAAAAAATATATGGGCCAGATTCACGTAGGAGCGCGCATCTTTGTGCGGGCGTAGAGTATCCCATTTACGTCACGCCTCCGCAACTTTTACAGTCAAGCGCTATATTCACAAAGGCGACGTAGCGTAAATGGGCCGGCGTATCCGCGCGCAATTCAAATTAGCAGGTAGGGGGGGGGGGGGGGGGAGTGTTGTATTGAAATGAACTGGGGCCGAACCGACTGCGCATGCGCCGGCCGTGGACCTATCCCAGTGCGCATGCTCCAAATCACGTCGCAAATAGTCGGTGGAAACGACGTGAACGTCACTTACGCCCAGCCCCATTCTGAAGCGGCTTACACAAACGACGTAAAAATGTAAACATTTTGGCGCCGACCCGACGTCCGTACTTGACACCTTTATGTTGGAATAACTTTACGCCTGAAAAACGCCTTACGTAAAACGGTGTATCTTACCGCCACGGCCGGGCGCAAGTATGTTCGCGAATCGGCGCATCTAGCTAATTTACATATTTGACGCGTAAATCGACGGAAGCGCCACCTAGCGGCCAGCGTAAATATGCAACTAAGATACGACGGCGTAAGAGACTTACACCGCTCAATCCCGGCGTATCTTGTTTTCTGAATACAGAAAAAAAAATAAAAAAAAAAATACGCCGACGTAACTCTTGATGAATCTGGCCCACCCCCCACAAGTAGAGCTCTCTTTTTTTTTTGGTGGCATTTTATTACTTCTGCGTTTTTTTTTTTTTTTTTTTAAACACACAAAAAAGGGGAAGAGGGGGGGGGGGGGGCCCCGACAATGCATTACTTTCTGCTATAAAAACATAAAAAAATAATAATAAAAAATAAAAATAAAAAATAGGCCGTTCGTCAGTTTAGCTACATTTTTATTTATTTTTTCAAAACAAACTTTTCAAAAAAAAAAAAAAATAAATAAAAAAAGTGTCCACAAACTATGGGATATTTACTGAAATTTGGTACAAGGCAGGGCAAATCACAGCTCACCTGTATTATGTGATTGGCCACAGATAATCACAGCTCTTTAGAACAGTAAACACTGAATACGTTTTTATAAAAAAAATAAAAAATAAAAAAAATCCTTGCCATGTCTCTTACTAAAATACCACAAACTTTTTACTTTCCAAAAAGGGTCTTTTTTTCTTCTAAAGCAATGAACTTGGTATCACTTAGCGTCCGATTTGTCCACTGCAATGGGGTCACAGCCCCCCCCCCCCCAAAATAAAAAAATGTGTATTATTTATATATATATATATATATATATATATATATATATATATATATATATATATATATATATATATATATATATATATATATATATATATATATATATATATAATATAATATAAAGAAAACCCCCACACAAAAGTAAATGATATATTATTATATATATTATTTGTGTGTGGGGTTTTTTTTTTGGGGGGGGGGGGCTGTGACCCCATTGCAGTGGACAAATCGGACGCTAAGTGATACCAAGGTCATTGCTTTAGAAGAAAAAAAGACCCTTTTTGGAAAGTAAAAAGTTTGTGGTATTTTAGTAAGAGACATGGCAAGGATTTTTTATATGTATATATATATATATATATATATATATATATATATATACACATACATATAAAAAATCTGTATATATATATATATATATATACACACATACACATATACATACATATACACACACACACATAAAAAAAAAAAAAAAAAAAAAAAAGAAGATTGCATCAGGCGGCGTACACACGACCGAGGTTCTCGCTGGAAACCAGCGAGAACCTCTTTGGAAGCTGCATTCCAGCGAGGACCTCGGCCGTGTGTACGGTCTCGGCCCGCCCCGCCCGTCGGGAAGCCCGTCGAGCAGAAATAGAGAGCACGCTCTCTATTTGCTCGACGGCCCGCCTGGAAGAATGGCTGGTTGCCATTCCCGACGGGCGGGTCGCCGATTTCGACGGGCGGCAGGGAACCTCGACGGGCGGAACGATGTGTTCTGCCCGTCGAGGTTCCCTTGCCGTGTCTACGCGGCCTCACTGGTAAAAAATAAAAATGCTATAAAATATATCCCATATAGAAGCGATAACTTTTGCGCAAAATTAATATACAAAATTATTGTGAATTTATTTTTTTTTTTTTAAATATGTAGCTGAGTACATGTTGGCATAAACTGATAAAAAAAAAAAAAGAAAAAAAAAAAAGAAATTTCTTCATTATCGGATGCTTTATAGCAGAAAGTAAAAAAGTCTCCCCCCCACCAAAATTGTCAAATTGTTTATAGCGCAAAAATTAACAACCACAGAGGTGATCCATATACCACCGAAAGGAAGCAATTTTTTTTTTTTTTTTTTTAACAAAATAAATAAAAAAAAACAATTGTGTAATGTACAGTGTCGCACGACCGCGCAATTGTCAGTTAAAGTGACGCAATGTCGTATCACAAAAAAAAAAAAAATGGCCTGGTCATCAGGGGGTTGTGTGGAGTGTGATCACAGCTCTTACTGGGAAAAATACCTTTCTAAAACTATGGTCAAACCAGGAAAAAAAAAAAAAAATTAATAAATCTTTTAATAAAATGATATATTTTTTTTTTTTTATTAATAAAATGATATATATTTTTTTTATTAATAAAATGATATATATTTGTATTATTATTAATAAAATGATATATAATTTTATTAATAAAAAATATATAATTTTATTAATAAAAAATATATAATTTTATTAATAAAAAATATATAATTTTATTAATAAAAAATATATAATTTTGTTAATAAAAAAAATAATAATAAATATATATAATTTTAATTAAAAAAAATATTTATATATATAATTAATAATAAATGAAAAAATATATAATTTTAATAATATAATATATATGATTTTAATAATAAATCATATATATAATATATATATATATATATATATATATATATATATATATATATATATATATATAATTAAAATTATATATTTTTTCATTTATTATTAATTATTTATATTTTATTATTATATATATATATATATTTTTATTATTAATACAGTTATATATTTTTTAGAATAATTATTATTAGAACATGGCCGCCCCGCGCTCGCGGCACTCGCTGCACCCACCTGATGTTGTTCTTCAGCCTCTTGTTGCAGTGGGGACAGCGGAAGGTGGTGGCCATCTTGGCCCCGCCTTGCATCTGGTAGGTCTGCCCGACGTCCCGGCCGTAGTAGAAGTCGTCCACCAACATGATGAGCTTGCCCTGCGAGGAGTCGTCGGCGTCCTGGCTCTTGCCGGATTGGGAGGCCATGCCCCCGGGGGTGGTGGCGGTGGCCGGCTTGTCTGGGCTGGTGGAGTTGGCCCCTTGCGGGATCATTTGAGATTCCAAGGTGCCCTTTTTGGAGAAGTCCACGAGGTCGGGGCAGCAGTACTGCACAGAAGAGGGGGGGGGGGGGGAGGAGACAGAAGAAATCCACCAATCATTTCTCGCTATTAGATATACATTCCATCAGAGCCAATAAAAGCTTCTCGTGGCTGTGCGATTTTTTTGGGGACTGGGAGGAGCCACACCAGAGCTTATCTCATTGGAAGTACGACCAGAGCAGTACTATCCCGAAAAGCTAAAAAAGGAAGGTGGGCGGAGTTATGAAAATATCAAAAATGCCTTGATGGGTGGAGTCAGTCTTGAAGAATGGGCGTTCCTAAGCCAGGCCTTGCATAGGCAACGCCCACCTGCAATGCTGAGCCTCAGTGTTTGAAAAAGTCCAGAAATCCAATGAATGAAAGGGGGCGGGGCCAGGAACAGTCAATGCACAGATATCCAGATACCAAGTATATCGGTCAGAGGACTGCCTGCAGCACAGCACCCCCCCCCCCCCCCACTGGTCAGAGGACTGCCTGCAGCACAGCACACCCCCCCCACTGGTCAGAGGACTGCCTGCAGCACAGCACACCCCCCCCCCCACTGGTCAGAGGACTGCCTGCAGCACAGCACAGCACACCCCCCCCACTGGTCAGAGGACTGCCTGCAGCACAGCACACCCCCCCACTGGTCAGAGCACTGCCTGCAGCACAGCACACCTCCCCCCCACTGGTCAGAGGACTGCCTGCAGCACAGCACACCCCCCCACTGGTCAGAGGACTGCCTGCAGCACAGCACACCTCCCCCCCCACTGGTCAGAGGACTGCCTGCAGCACAGCACAGCACACCCCCCCCACTGGTCAGAGGACTGCCTGCAGCACAGCACACCCCCCCACTGGTCAGAGGACTGCCTGCAGCACAGCACACCCCCCCACTGGTCAGAGGACTGCCTGCAACACAGCACACCCCCCCCCCCCACTGGTCAGAGGACTGCCTGCAGAACAGCAACCCCCCCCCCCCCCACTGGTCAGAGGACTGCCTGCAGCACAGCACTCCACCCACTGGTCAGAGGACTGCCTGCAGCACAGCACACCCCCCCCCCCCACTGGTCAGAGGACTGCCTGCAGCACAGCACAGCACACCCCCCCCACTGGTCAGAGGACTGCCTGCAGCACAGCACACCCCCCCACTGGTCAGAGGACTGCCTGCAGCACAGCACACCCCCCCACTGGTCAGAGGACTGCCTGCAACACAGCACACCCCCCCCACTGGTCAGAGGACTGCCTGCAGAACAGCAACCCCCCCCCCCCACTGGTCAGAGGACTGCCTGCAGCACAGCACACCTCCCCCCCACTGGTCAGAGGACTGCCTGCAGCACAGCACACCTCCCCCCACTGGTCAGAGGACTGCCTGCAGCACAGCACACCCCCCCCCCCCACTGGTCAGAGGACTGCCTGCAGCACAGCACACCCCCCCACTGGTCAGAGGACTGCCTGCAGCACAGCACACCCCCCCCCCCCCCCACTGGTCAGAGGACTGCCTGCAGCACAGCACACCTCCCCCCCACTGGTCAGAGGACTGCCTGCAGCACAGCACCCCCCCCCCACTGGTCAGAGGACTGCCTGCAGCACAGCACACCCCCCCCCCACTGGTCAGAGGACTGCCTGCAGCACAGCACCCCCCCCCCCCCCACTGGTCAGAGGACTGCCTGCAGCACAGCACCCCCCCCCCCCCACTGGTCAGAGGACTGCCTGCAGCACAGCACTCCACCCACTGGTCAGAGGACTGCCTGCAGCACAGCACCCCCCCCCCACTGGTCAGAGGACTGCCTGCAGCACAGCACACCCCCCCACTGGTCAGAGGACTGCCTGCAGCACAGCACACCCCCCCACTGGTCAGAGGACTGCCTGCAGCACAGCACACCCCCCCACTGGTCAGAGGACTGCCTGCAGCACAGCACACCCCCCCACTGGTCAGAGGACTGCCTGCAGCACAGCACACCCCCCCCCCCCACTGGTCAGAGGACTGCCTGCAGCACAGCACTCCACCCACTGGTCAGAGGACTGCCTGCAGCACAGCACCCCCCCCCACTGGTCAGAGGACTGCCTGCAGCACAGCACCCCCCCCCCACTGGTCAGAGGACTGCCTGCAGCACAGCACCCCCCCCCCCCCCCCCCACTGGTCAGAGGACTGCCTGCAGCACAGAATTGTAGCCCTTTTACAAGCGGTCTATAGACAGGCGTGGGACAGTAACGGACTTACACACATATGTCCTCGAAGGGCTTCCACGACTCGGAAGGAAGTCTGACATCTGGGGCAGTGCTTTCTATCCAAATTGTCCTGCGGGGTCACAGATGGGGAGGATACTGTATAAAGGAGAAAGGGAGAGAGACGTGTCACAGGTGTCCGGCTGGCCCGGGTTGGGACCCGAATCAAACGTCCCAATTTTTGCTTTGACCTACCTGTCACCCCGATGGGCTCTAGCTGGATGCTCTTCTGCATGGTGCCCAAGCTGGGGCCGGTGCCGTTATTGCCGATGCTGCTGGAGAAGATGAGCTGGGTGGAATTCTGGGTGGTCGTCTGGCAGCCGCTCATGGCGTTGACAAACTTCACCACGTCGTTGGTCCCACCGGTGCTCTTCACCGACACGAAACTGGCAATACTCACTGCGAAGAACAGGGGGGGGGGGGATCATTATGTGTGTGTCCAGTCAAAAGGAAACCATTGGTGGCTTCCCCATACCCGGAAGTACTGCATCAGTCATGTGACACAGGAGATCAGAAATTATTGTGTTTGTTCTTTTCCTTACCTAGTTTGGGGTTGTTGCCGGAATTGTTCTGGTTCTGCGGAATTGTCAGCATCTGCATCGGCTGCTGCATCGTGATCTGCCGCATGGGCTGGCTGGGCGACAGCGTGGTCGACGCGCTGGAGATCGGCTTGCTGACCTGCGCCTGAGACTGCGGCACCGGGCTCCTTATCGTCAGGGTGGCCGGGATGACCGTGGTGAAAGTGTTGGTGTTTGGACGCACGGGGACGTTGGTATTCGGTCGGACTTGGGTCATTTGTGAGAAGACCTGGGGGACGCCCATTCCTTGCTTCATAAACTGAGTGCCCGGAGCTGAGAAATAAAATAAAAATACAAAAAGAATTTAGAAAGGGGCTGTGCCAAGGAGGGACAGCCCAGGATACCCTGTGCCAAGGAGGGACAGCCCAGGATACCCTGTGCCAAGGACCAGCCCAGGACAGCCTGAGCCAAGGAGGGACAACCTGAGCCAAAATAGGACCAGCCCAGGACAGCCTGTGCCAAGAAGGGACAGCCTGAGCCAAAAGAGGACCAGCCCAGGACAGCCTGTGCCAAGAAGGGACAGCCTGAGCCAAAAGAGGACCAGCCCAGGACAGCCTGTGCCAAGAAGGGACAGCCTGAGCCAAAAGAGGACCAGCCCAGGACAGCCTGTGCCAAGAAGGGACAACCTGAGCCAAGGAAGGACAACCTGAGCCAAGGAGGACCAGCCCAGGACAGCCTGTGCCAAGAAGGGACAACCTGAGCCAAGGAGGACCAGCCCAGGACAGCCTGTGCCAAGAAGGGACAACCTGAGCCAAGGAGGACCAGCCCAGGACAGCCTGTGCCAAGAAGGGACAACCTGAGCCAAGGAGGACCAGCCCAGGACAGCCTGTGCCAAGAAGGGACAACCTGAGCCAAGGAGGACCAGCCCAGGACAGCCTGTGCCAAGAAGGGACAACCTGAGCCAAGAAGGGACAACCTGAGCCAAGGAGGGACAGCCTGTGCCAAGAAGGGACAGCCTGTGCCAAGAAGGGACATCCCAAAACAGCCTGAGCCAAGGAAGGACAACCTGAGCCAAGGAAGGACAACCTGAGCCAAGGAAGGACAACCTGAGCCAAGGAAGGACAACCTGAGCCAAGGAAGGACAACCTGAGCCAAGGAAGGACAACCTGAGCCAAGGAAGGACAACCTGAGCCAAGGAAGGACAACCTGAGCCAAGGAAGGACAACCTGAGCCAAGGAAGGACAACCTGGGCCAAGGAAGGACAACCTGGGCCAAGGAAGGACAACCTGGGCCAAGGAAGGACAACCTGGGCCAAGGAGGATCAGCCCAGGACAGCCTGTGCCAAGGAGGGACAACCTGAGCCAAAAAGGACCGGCCCAGGACAACCTGAGCCGGGGGGACAACCTGAGCCAAGGAGGGACAGCATGTGCCAAGGAGGGACAGCATGTGCCAAGGAGGGACAGCATGTGCCAAGGAGGGACAGCATGTGCCAAGGAGGGACAGCCCAAAACAGCCTGTGCCAAGGAGGACCAGCCCAGGACAACCTGAGCCAAGGAGGGACAACCCGCGCCAAGGAGGGACAACCCGCGCCAAGGAGGGACAACCCGCGCCAAGGAGGGACAACCCGCGCCAAGGAGGGTCAGCCCCCGGACAGCCTGCGCCAAGGAGGACCAGCCAATACATTCTATTCTCACCTGGTACGATGGTGATGGGCCTGACCGTCTGTCCCTGTTGAACGTTCAGAACGATTCCTACTTGATTCATCGCGTTCACCGTGTTCTGCACCGGCCGGACATTCCTAACCGGAAAACCCTGCAAGGAAAAACATTGGTGAAAACCGGTCACAACTCAAGTTACTGTTCTTCTGAGCAATGCAAGGAACCAGTGAAGAAGTATTTTATGTCTTTAGGAGGAACATTGGAGTGCAAGGTGCACTTTAAGAGCCACATTTATAGTCACCAAGTCAGAACCCAAGTTCGCGAGGAAAGTCACCGTCTCCTCCCCCACCTGTGTTGTGATGAAGATGGGCTGTGCCGTCATCGAGTTGTTGGTGGAGTGGTTGGCGTTCTGCATGACTTGCATGGGCCGCAGCATGGGCTGGGTCATCATGGTGCCGATACCGGATGTGGTATTCTGGGTCAGGTAGAGAGGCTGGTTGCCGGAGTGCATGATTGGCGTGGAACCTGAAAAGGAGGAAAGCAATGAAGGTTATAGGATGAGCTCCTCCTCTATCTTAGACTCCATTCGATCCTATACAAGGATCGCAAGCAACAGTGCAAATTCCACTGCAGGCAAAAACGGGAGGCCTGAAAGCACCAGCGTTGTCCTCAAATCTGTTTTCTGCACTAGACTGAATAGAATCCCCCAGAGGTCAGGAGACACTTGGACCCCATTATGATTCATGGAATGGTTGTTGAGCTAGCATGGCTGACAGGGCTCCTCCCCTTGGACCACATTGCTTAGCAGAAGAATAAAGCCCAACAGTGCTCGTCCGTGGCAGCAGGCCACAGCGGAGAAGGGGGGTGCACAGACGTAAAGGTGCATCTTTAGGTCTGTGCACGCCTACTGTAGCTCCTTCCCAGGCTAAAGCCCAATTTATGAGCCTCCTATGGTAGAGCCAGAGCACAGCACTGAACCCCCTACACTATTTTTTACTGGTTGGCAACTTGTCTTGTGATCAGTGTTGACCCCCCCACCTGAATGATGCTGTAGAAGTGCGATTTGGATTGGAGATCAGGCTGCAGATGACAGTAAAGAACCCCTTTTAGCCCACGCCGCTTTATTAGTGCAAACTTGAAGTATCACCACAATGTGGAATCCTCTTGAGGACCAACTTCATGTAGCACTTGCTTCTGTAAACAATCCGTGGCTGTGCTGGGCAGTAAATAAATATAATGTTTTATGTCTGTATGTGTTGAGTGTAGCTCTTCCCTAGGCTGAAGCCCAATTTGTGAGAGTCCTATAAAGGAGCCAAAGCACAGCAGCCCCTGCTCCCGCTACTCTTTTTACTGGCTTGTTATCAGAGCTGACCCTTCCTACTGTTGCGAGCCGAGAAGCTTGTAGCATCGCCCCAAGCAAGAAACCCCCACCCCCGATGTGAGGGGTGCTGGCATCTAAATGTAACGCATCCAGTGGTATCAGTGCAGGTGCAAAATTAGGCAGCCTCAGACAGCTGTGCTAGCCACACTAATGTGTTGCCCTGCCCACAAGCTTGATTATAGTGGCGGGGCAAAACACGTTGGGCATGGTCACCGGAGCCAAGCAGGATGAGGCTGGAAGACCAGCATTCTTGATGCACCTTTACTGATACCACTGAACGAGTCATGTAGGTGCCAGCACCTTTCCCACCTGAGGACCGGCAGGTGAAAGAGTGTCCTCTTATTTCAAGCTTTTCAGGTTACAGCAGTGAGAGGGGGTCAGTTCGGATCACAGCGCAAGTAAAAAAAGAGAAGCGGCTACAGTGCTGGACGCTCACAAATTGGGCTTTAGCCTGGGAAGGAGTCAGCGCTTGCAGATATAAAGATGAAAAAAATAAATTATGGCACAACACAGCCACAGATTTGGAGTGGGACCAAGTGCCACATGAACTTGGTTCTCAGGGGGATACCACAATGATGGCGATACTTCAGGTTTGCACAAATAAAGCCTGATCTCCAATCCAAATCATTCTTCTACAGCATCCTTCAGCTTTCCACTTCAGGCAACCGCCACCTCTGGAGGCTGGACCAGGACCTTGGCTGTACCGGGCACACCCATCATCCTAAAAGGACCTCCCACCCTCTCTCATTTCACAGAGGTTACCGGGTGTCTACTCACCACTGCTATTGGCGATGAGAGTCAGCAACGTCTTCTTGGTGTTGTCTGTGTTCTGAGTGATGGTGTTGGTCACAGTGGCGGGCGTAGTGTATTGGGTGCCCAGTGTCTGAGCGACAATTGGAAGGGTTGCTGTGACTGGCTGGATGTTGACAGACACTGGAAAAAAAAAAAGACAGCAGATTACACAGAGATAATGCAAAGATCTCACGATTGGGAGCCCATCTGACCAACTTCTAATCATCACACTTTAGATGACTTCCCCACATTCCTGCTCTCCAGGCTGCTGGTGAACATATAGAAAGGCGATAACCCCTAAGCCCTGTGAAACCCCCAGCCATCAGTTTGCCAGGTCAGCCATGACCACCACCAGTCTGGAATGCGCCAACTCCGTATCCAGAAAGATCTTCCCTAAATGGACAACCCTACAACGGCTCTGAACTACGAGATCCAAGATGAGGGGGAGATACCTGTGCTTGTCTTGTCCATATAGCCATAATCCTCCACCACCGAGTCTTCGATCACATCGCTGATCTTCTGCCATGGCTCCAGCTCCTCCTCCTCACACTCCATAAACAAATCCGTGTCCATCTTGCTAAAGGAAAAAAAAAAATAATAAGTTAAAAAGTGTGCAAACCAACAAACAACTTCTCTGATTTGCTGCCTTATGGTCTGTTAATTAGAATAGTGAAAGAGCATTGCTGACCTTCCTCCTGCTGGTGACCCCTTTAGTGATATAAAGATCTATATAGAGGCATCAAGACCTCCTTCCTCCTGCTGAAGACCCCTCTAGTGATATAAAGATCTATATAGAGGCATCAAGACCTCCTTCCTCCTGCTGAAGACCCCTCTAGTGACATATGGATCTAAAGGAATCAGAACCTCCTTCCTCCTGCTGAAGACCCTTCTAGTGATATAGATCTATATAGAGGGATCAAGACCTCCTTCCTCCTGATGAAGACCCCTCTAGTGATATATGGATCTAAAGAGGAATCAGGACCTCCTTCCTCCCGATTAAGACCCCTCTGGTGATGCAAAAGTCAGCGCGTAAAAGCGGCGTTAAGAATATACAGTGCAGAAAAAGTTCTATTTTGGTCTCATCTGACCACATGACTTTCTCCCATGACTCCTCTGGATCATCCAAATGGTCATTGGCAAACTTAAGACGGGCCTTGACATGTGCTGGTTTAAGCAGGGGAACCTTCCGTGCCATGCATGATTTCAAACCATGACGTCTTAGTGTATTACCAACAGTAACCTTGGAAACGGTGGTCCCAGCTCTTTTCAGGTCATTGACCAGCTCCTCCCGTGTAGTCCTGGGCTGATTTCTCCTCCCGTGTAGTCCTGGGCTGATTTCTCACCTTTCTTAGGATCATTGAGACCCCACGAGGTGAGATTTTGCATGGAGCCCCAGTCCGACGGAGATTGACAGTCATGTTTAGCTTCTTCCATTTTCTAATGATTGCTCCAACAGTGGACCTTTTTTCACCAAGCTGCTTGGCAATTTCCCCGTAGCCCTTTCCAGCCTTGTGGAGGTGTACAATTTTGTCTCTAGTGTCTTTGGACAGCTCTTTGGTCTTGGCCATGTTAGTAGTTGGATTCTTACTGATTGTATGGGGTGGACAGGTGTCTTTATGCAGCTAATGACCTCAAACAGGTGCATCTAATTTAGGATAATAAATGGAGTGGAGGTGGACATTTTAAAGGCAGACTAACAGGTCTTTGAGGGTCAGAATTCTAGCTGATAGACAGGTGTTCAAATACTTCTTTGCAGCTGTATCATACAAATAAATAGTTAAAAATTCATAAATTGTGATTTCTGGAATTTTTTTTTTGATTATGTCTCTCACAGTGGACATGCACCTACGATGACAATTTCAGACCCCTCCATGATTTTCAAGTGGGAGAACTTGCAAAATAGCAGGGGGTTCAAATACTTATTTTCTGCACTGTATAGTAAACATAATACTGGTTTCATATTGTTTCCATGGAGACTGCAATTGCTCCTCATACCAGTTCTCAACCATATGCACCCTGGGTGTCCTTTTTTCGGAGTTTGAGGGACACAGAAGTCTCAAACCTTTGGGTTATACTTCCGCTTACAGGAGCATTAGGCAATGGCAAAAAAAAAAAACACACCACACCCCAAAAAAACTCTGAAGACCGGACCAGGATAATCCCCTCCTACTCCCACAATGCCCCAGTGTTGTAGTAAAGCCGTACCGACGGTATGATCACAAACAGAAGGGTTGAGAACTTGTGTCCTTCAAAATGGACACAAAGTAATTTTTCAAAGAACAAAAATCCAAAATGTTCTTCCTCATTCCATTGCGGGACACAAATCAAATCAGGAGTCACATAAGAGAATTTATGCCCCAGACTGGCATCACACGAAGCCCGAACCTGGTAAAGCTTAGAGAACATGGGAATAGACCAGGTGGCACCCAAATCTGGGAAATATTCTCTTTGGCGCCAAAAACACCAAGAGGCGCTCACAGAATTAGTAGAGTGGCGTCTTGACACAAAAGGCCTAGAGACCATAAACTTGAATTGTGGTCTGTCTATGCCACCTAGGAATGGTAGAACAAAAAGTCAGTACACCCTTACAGGGGACATCTGAAGTGCCTTCTTTCAGATAGAAGTGGTGGCCGAGAGATTCTCACTGCCCAAACCACATCCAGACAAGGAAGGAAAATGTCCTTTTAGGTGAACACAAGATAGACAGAAATGCAGGAATCATGTCCTGGTTGAAGTGACAGGAAGGAGATCCCGGGCCTCATCACCACCACCTTGTCCCTATGAAAACCCAGAAAGGGCTCTTCACAATAGAAGCTCACTCTAGACTCACAGCGGTGATGGTCACAAAGAAAGCCACCTCGTGATGCCAGATGTGGACCTCCAGGTTTAATAACTAAAGACTAGACATTTCCCTTCACATAAAAAGATCCTCTTGCTACGGCTGGAGATACTTTTGTGGGATCCTGATCTATGACTTCCTCATCTGAGTAGCAGGATCGAGTAGAAGGGCAATTTGGGGTTTTTCTTTATTGCTCTGGACCAACGTGATCTTCCAACCTGGCAAGACTGGCAGGGCTCTATCAGATCACTTGAATCTTCTATCTCAAAGGCCATCCTGCTTCACAGTCGCTGGCTTTATCATGGCTGTAGCCGAGGTCCTGAGACGGCGAGTCATCAATCTTAAAAGCTAGGATTTCTACGTCCTACAAGGTCTGTCACCGGACACGGAAGGTATACCTCACCTGTGTGAGCCTCAGGCTTCCACTCCAGGAGTTTCTCCTTGGAAAGAATCCTGCAGCTGGGTTTGGACCAGTGTTTGGCTCTCGGTGCCATCAAAGGTCAGGTTTCTGCCCTTTCTATTCCATTTCTGAGACCGTTGGCCTTCCCAAAATGGTTACAGGGAAAAATGAATCTCGAGGGAGTCATTCTCAGCTAGGGTTTCTCCAGAAGTTGCTATGAGATCCTTGAGCGGTGACCTCCCATTTTATGGTGCCTCTATAATTCCAAGGCCAACTCCACTTGGCAGAGCCAGCTGCATAAACCGGGTGACGTTTATGAGGGTTGCACTCTGGCCACCAATGTAAGGGGTGATTTTCCACTAACCAGCAATAAAGCAGGGGTTCCCCAAGATCTAAAATTTTTCTTAGTTTCCTCTGGGACAAAAAGTAAAAAAAAAGGGCTGCTAATGGGTTCAAATGGTGGTTTTCTAAAGTGCAGAAAGAATCAGATCACAGAGCCACAGAGGAACGAATGAGGAAAGCTACATGGTATACCTCCTGGACAAGGATCTTAAAAGAATGAGACCAGCGGTCTAAGAAATGGAATAGAAAGGGTAGAAACCTGACCTTTGATGGCACCAAGAGCCAAACACTGGTCCAAACCCAGCCGCAGGAAGCATAGGATTCTTCCCACGGAGAAACTCCTGGAGTGGAAGCCCGAGGCTCACACCAGGTGAGGTATGCCTTTTGTGTCCAATGTCAGACCCTGTAGGAAGTAGAAATCCTGGGTTTTTAAGATTGTAGGACTCACCATCTCAGGACCTAAGCTACAGCCATGATGTTAAAGCCAGTGACTGAAGCAGGATGGCCTTTGAGATAGAAGATCCAAGTGATTTGATAAGAGTCCTAATGCATCTGCCAGGAGTCTTACCAGGTTGGCAGATCACATTGGGCCAGTCCAGAGCAATAAAAGGAAAACCCAAACTGCCCTTCTACTTGATCCTGTGACGCAGATGAGGAAGACGATTCAGGGAAGGAAAGACAGAGACCAGGATGTACTTATTCCAGAAAGTATCCACAGCCTTAGCTAGAGGGTCCTTTTATGTGAGGGAAAAAAAAAAGTCTAGTTATTAGTTATTAAACCTGGGGAGGTCCATGTGACGGATCTCAGATACCCTCTATGGGAACCTCCGGCCAGACCCGTGTCTCCTGTCCCCCAAATGCACCCGCAGCCTCACCATAACCAGCCCTTAACCCCTCAATCACGAGACAAGCCACACAGATGTTGAGGGTTCAACATGCAGAGAATAAACTCTATTAAGTACCAAACATACACTTTTAAGCACAGTTAGCCTTATCATAGAGGCGGTAGGGGACAAAAAAAAAACCAATGGAAACTCAACACATGTAAATTGAAACAGAAACTACATTTGAAACACAAAGGGATTATGATAAGCAGACAACCCCCTCCTTACACATTCCCTACTGGAAGGTGTCTCCAGACTTTTGTCTACGTGCCATGATCCAACACAATTAAACACAGCAACAAAAGGGGGTGGAGGAGAAGGGATGTAGCATTATCTCAATGCCATTTTGTTCCCAAGTCTCGTAGCCCCCTGCTTTGGGAATAGCGCCATCTTGTATATGCCTTCACCAGCTAAAAGTACATTGTTTGTGGAATAAAAGTATATATTTAGCAGAGCCGGGCCAATAGGTTTAGGTAGCCAGATCACTCCACAAGCCCGGCCACACAACGCGTTCACCCAGTTCCGATGAACCGGCGACCGCCGACACAAATGTCTGAAGGTGGCATCTTCTCCAGGTGGTGGGAGACGTCAACTAGAACCTCTAAATCTCCCTGCTGGGCCACAATCTGTGGTTGGGGAGGCCAGCCCACAGTCCCCTTCCAAAACACACAGTGACAGTGTGTTATGTCACAGTCCACATCTTGCATCACTTACCTACAAAACAGGTCCTGGAAACCTTCAGGTGTACGGACCCCTGCCCAAGATCCAGACATTGCCGGCTGAGGAAGTCGACCTGCAAATTGTCCACACCTGGCCTTGTCAAGACTGAATTTGGATCTAGAGACCCTCCAGTAGGATGGTCACATCACCCAAAGACCCAGAAAGTTGATTGGGAAACAAGGCTCCAATAAAGACAAAGTCCCCTTCACCAACAGGCTGCCTAGTACGCCTCCCAAGCCCAACAGGCTCACATCTGTCACAAGGATCTTCCAAACGGAAGGTAAACCTTCCTATTCCAGGACTTGGATTCCTAAACTACCAGGCCAAGGACAACCTGGTCCTCTATACCAAACTAATTGGTCGCTTCCTGGGCCTGATTGACTGGCATTGTAGAAGTCTAGGGTGAAACTAGGCTAAAGGGACCATCTCGAAGGAAGACTACTATCAGGCCAAAGACTCATTCAAAAGCAGGGACAAGGACTACTCATGGATTGGAGAGCTGGAATAGAAAATTGAAGAGTCTTGGAGAGAAAGACCGTGGCCTGAGCTGTGTCAAGGCGTGGATCCAGATATTTCAAAACCAGCAATGGATTTCTGAAGATTCGAAATCCATCTGAACCATTGTAGCGGCTTCTGGACAGTGAAAGCCACAACGTCCGACAGAGTCCATGCCAACTATTCCCTCAACAGAAGGTCATCCAAGTATTCCACAATGGGGATGACCTGGGAGCGCAGAAGATAGAACTGAGGCCAGCATCTTGAACACCCAAGCTAAAAAATGATTGGCCAAAGGGCAGGGCCACAAAGCAAAACAGAAAATGATGCACTGGGAAGACGACATGAACGTTGGCGCTCTTAGGCCACGTACAGACGAGGAGACTGACGGACCGTTTCCAGCGGACATGTCTCCTCGGATTTTGGTCCGATGGCGTGTACACACCATCGGACGACAATCCCCTCGGACTGAGGACACGGTGACATTGACGCCGCCACGTCACCACTCCAGGAAGTAAAATACTTCCACGCATGCGTCGAACCCATTCGACGCATGCGGGAGATTTATGTCCGCTGGTTAGGCGTACCGTCCGACGGACAGGTTTCCAGCGGACACATTTCAAAGCTATGAATAAGCACTGTATTTTGGTGCGACATGTTGATGTTGTGATCCGTTTTATTACAAAGGAACATTTTTTGGAGTGCGGCCGTCCTGGTTTTTCTCCAGGGGTTGGATCCTACCTTTCAGCTTTAGCTCCTTGGGACCTCTGAGCGGTTAACGTTTTCTCTCAAATTTCAAAGCATGCTTTGAAATTTGTCCGCTGGAAAAAGCTGTCCGCTAGGTCGTACACACGATCGGATATGTCGGTGGACCAGTTTCAGCGGACATGTTCGATCGTGTGTACGCGGTCTTAAGGGTCCACAGAATCAAAAAAAAAAAAAGTCTTCCTTTGAAGGAAGGCGCTTCCATGCATAATTTCTGAACTGGAATGAAGACATTCAGAACTTTGAGGTCCAAGATGGGCAGATACACCATTGGGTTTGGGAATGGTGAAAGGGTTGGTGTAATATCTTTACAAGAGTCTTGCCGTAGGAACCGGGGAAATGACACCAAAGATAGAGGAGACCCGAGAGGCCCCTTTAAGGGGTGTTGACCAGTCACCCATATTCTGGCACAAAATATGGAACAGGCCCAGCAACAACACGGTTCTAGAACCGGCTTACAACCGCTTATCGGTTGGGTCTTTAAAGGCAGGTGTATCCTCGACAGCAGTGGTCTCCAAATGTGGCCCTTTTAAGCGCTATTTCTCTTAATGATAGTAGTCACTATTCTTCCCACTGACACCAACAATGGGACACTATTCCTCCCGCTGATATCAATAATTGGGGGGGGGTTCTTTCCCTTGTTGGGCCACTTTTCTACAAACTCCTCTTCAAAACGGATATAAAACTACTAAACATCTGGGGGAGCAAAGAACTTGTCAGGGTGTTCCCAATCTTCATATAGGAGAGCGCAAGAGAAAGTTCTTTGCAGCCTTAGTGGCTCTAAAAAGACCGTAGACCAGAAACCACACAGGGAGAAGAGACAGGCTGATCTGGTTTCAGAGATGTGATCCAGAATGATAAAGAGATGAAACCCTCTTAGAATTTTGGAGTAGCCTCCTCCAGAGGTGGCCAGGGGTTTCTTGAGCCGTGGTCGATTGTCCGTCCATATCATGGGTCTTCACACTATGGCCCTCCAGTTGTTCAGGAACTACAATTCCCATCATGCCCAGTCATGTCTGTGAATGTCAATGTGTTACAATGCCTCATGGGATGTGTAGTTCTAGAACAGCTGGAGGGCCGTAGTTTGAGGATCCCTGGTCCATAGGATGGCATCTGTTCCAGGGCCAAGCCATCGGCATGACACCATTAATCTATTTAGTGGCTTGTAAGGACGGCATTCTGACCACCAATGTAATGCCTCGTAAACACAACTGGGTTTTAACATGAAAACTGCGAGGAAAGTTTTTGCCCGGGAATTCCGGCTGTGTGTATGCTCCCTCGCAGTTTTACCGACAGGAAAACTGCCAAAATTTGCAAAAAAAAAGGGGGAGAACCAGGACTCCTTTTTCTCTCCCGTGTGCTCCTCCTTCTGTCCGGGTCCCCCCCTCCGGCTCTCCTCCTTCTGTCCGGTTCCCCCCCCTCTGGCTCTCCCGTGTGCTCCTCCTGTCCGGTTCCCCCCCCCTCTGGCTCTCCCGTGTGCTCCTCCTTCTGTCCGGTTCCCCCCCCCCCTCTGGCTCTCCCCGTGTGCTCCTCCTGTCCGGTCCCCCCCCCCCCCCCCTATCCCGTGTGCTCCTCCTGTCCGGTTCCCCCCTCCGGCTCTCCCGTGTGCTCCTCCTGTCCGGTTCCCCCCCCCCCCCTCCGGCTATCCCGTGTGCTCCTCCTTCTGTCCGGTTCCCCCCCTCTGGCTCTTCTGTGTGCTCCTCCTTCTGTCCAGGCCCCCCCCTCCGGCTTTCCCGTGTGCTCCTCCTGTCCGGTTCCCCCCCTCTGGCTCTCCCGTGTGCTCCTCCTTCTGTCCAGTTCCCCCCCTCTGGCTCTCCCGTGTGCTCCTCCTGTCCGGTTCCCCCCCTCTGGCTCTCCCGTGTGCTCCTCCTGTCCGGTTCCCCCCCTCTGGCTCTTCTGTGTGCTCCTCCTTCTGTCCAGGCCCCCCCCCCTCCGGCTTTCCCGTGTGCTCCTCCTTCTGTCCGGTTCCCCCCCCCTCTGGCTCTTCTGTGTGCTCCTCCTTCTGTCCAGGCCCCCCCCCTCCGGCTTTCCCGTGTGCTCCTCCTTCTGTCCGGTTCCCCCCTCTGGCTCTTCTGTGTGCTCCTCCTTCTGTCCAGGCCCCCCCCTCCGGCTTTCCCGTGTGCTCCTCCTGTCCGGTTCCCCCTCCTCTGGCTCTCCTGTGTGCTTCTCCTCCTGTCCGGTTCCCCCCCTCGGCTCTCCCGTGTGCTCCTCCTCTCTGGTTCCCCCCCTCCGGCTTTCCCGTGTGCTCCTCCTTTTGTCCGGTTCCCCCCTCCAGCTCTCCTGTGTGCTCCTCCTGTCTGGTTCCCCCCCTCTGGCTCTCCTGTGTGCTCCTTCTTCTGTCCAGGCCCCCCCCCCCCTCCAGCTCTCCTGTGTGCTCCTCCTGTCCGGTTCCCCCCCTCCGGCTCTCCTGTGTGCTCCTTTCTGCCCCCCCCTCTGGATCCCCCATGTGCGCCCCGACTACCGTGCCCAGCGGGCGCCCCTCCGGGCACACGCGATCGCTCGCGAGGATCGCCGCGATACCTCACGCAAGTGTTCGCTTCTGCGCCCGAGCTCGGCGCGCGTTTTCTGGCTCCTAGACTCCAAGCAAATTTGTCAAGCCCTGGTGTACTGCAATATAATATATAGATCTGCCATAGGGCGGTTCCAAAACGCCGCCATTGGTGGGCGACTTCCGATGAGGTCAGCGCCAGATCCTGTGCGGTGGATTTCTTATCCTGACACATCATATCATGAAGAGCCAAATGTGCGGCCCCTGCGCGATCGGTCACTGGCTGCGCCCACGGGACACAGCCGATGGACTGATCAGTGTACCGGCTCACCGCCCCCATCATGTGACCAATCATGCCATCTATTGGTGTTGCTGCGATTTGTCAATTTTGATCACATGGTACGGACAGGGGCCAATCACAACAAAACAAAAAAAACTGAAAATACTCGCACAAATGCTCCTGATGCCAGATCCGATACTCAGACCCCCACCCCCACCCCCCGCCTAGTTAACCACTTAAGACCCGGACCAAAATGCAGGTAAAGGACCTTGCCCCTTTTTGCGATTCGGCACTGCGTCGTTTTAACTGACAATTGCGCGGTCGTGCGACGCGGCTCCCAAACAAAATTGGCGTCCTTTTTTTCCCACAAATAGAGCTTTCTTTTGGTGGTATTTGATCACCTCTGCGGTTTTTATTTTTTGCGCTATAAACAAAAATAGAGCGACAATTTTTAAAAAAATTCAATATTTTTTACTTTTTGCTATAATAAATATCCCCCAAAAATATATATATAAAAAAACGTTTTTTTCCCCTCAGTTTAGGCCGATACGTATTCTTCTACCTATTTTTGGTAAAAAATAAAATTAAAATAAAAAAAAAAGTCGCAATAAGCGTTTATCGGTTGGTTTTCGCAAAATTTATAGCGTTTACAAAATAAGGGATAGTTTTATTGCATTTTTATAAATTTTTTTTTTTTTACTACTAATATCGGCGATCAGCGATTTTTTTTTTTCGTGACTGCGACATTATGGCGGACACTTCGGACAATTTTGACACATTTTTGGGACAATTGTCATTTTCACAGCGAAAAATGCATTTAAATTGCATCGTTTACTGTGGAAATGACAGTTGCAGTTTACCACAGGTGGCGCTGTAGGGGGATGTGTGACCTATGTGTAGGGGGGTGTGGCTGTAGGTGTGACGTCATCGATCGCGTCCCCCTATTACAGGGATGACGCGATCGATGCTACGGCCACAGAGAAGCACGGGGAAGCCGTGTGTACACACGGCTCTCCCCGTTCTTCCGCTCCAGGGACGGATCGCCGCACTCCAGCGGCGATCGGGTGCGCGAATCCCGCGGTCCCGGAGCTTCGGACCGGGTCGCGGGCGCGCACCCGCGACCCACGGCTGGGTACTAAAATCAACGTGTATATATACACGTTGATGTGCCCAGCCGTGCCATTCTGACGACGTAAATGTGCAGTAGGCGGTCCTTAAGTGGTTAATCAGCGCGGGGAACATTACAGCTTTCATTTGAAACCGCGCCGCGTATAGACACTCCCCCTTGCTCTGGCACTTTGACAGATCACCCGTCCCCAGGATTGGACGGGCGATCTGTCTATCAAAGTGCCCGAGCAAGGGGGAGTGTCTATACGCGGCGCGGTGGGGAACACGCAGATATTCAAATGAAAGCTGTAATGGCGGCGGCATGGCATTGCTGCATATATATGGTATGGGGGGACATGGCTGCATTTGTGGGGGGGGGGGCACATGGCTGCATTTGTGGGGACACATTTAAAATAAGTATCGGTATTTGGCGAGTACATGAAAAAAAAAATGTATCAGTACTTTTACTCGGTCCTAAAAAAAAAAAGTGGCATCGGGACCACCCTAGTTACTATGGTAACATTACATTTCTCTGGTCACAGTGCGCTTAACCACTTCCCGACCGCCGCATGTACATATACGTCCACAGAATGGCACGTACAGGCAGATAGACGTATATATACGTCCCTGCCTTTGTGCGGGTCGGGGGTCCGATCGGGACCCCCCCCCGCGACGGTCGGAAACCCGCGGGGAGCGATCCGGGACGAGGGCCGTCCGCTCCCCGGATCTGGAGAACGGGGAGAGCCGTGTGTAAACACGGCCTCACTGTGGCGGCTGCATCGATCGCGTCACCCCTGTTATAGGGGGACTCGATCGATGACGTCACACCTACAGCCACACCCCCCACCCCTACAGTTGTAAACACACGCAAATCCTACAGCGCCCCCCTTGTGGTAAACTCCCAAACTGCAACTGTCATTTTCACAGCAATCAGTGTAATTTAAATGCTGTGAAAATGACAATGGTCCCAAAAAATGTCCGAAGTGTCCGCTATAATGTCGCAGTACCGAAAAAACAAAAAAAATGCAATAAAACCATCCCCTATTTTGTGAAGGCTATAAATTTTGCGCAAACCAAATCGATAAACGCTTATTGCGATTTTTTTTTTTATTACCAAAAATAGTTAGAAGAATACGTATCGCCCTAAACTGAGGAAAAAAAAAAAAAATATATGTTTTTTTGGGGGATATTTATTGTAGCAAAAAATAAAAAAAATATTCATTTTTTTCCCAAAATTGTCGCTCTATTTTTGTTTATAGCGCAAAAAATAAAAACCGCAGAGGCGATCAAATACCACCAAAAGAAATCTCTATTTGTGGGGGAAAAAAAGGACGTAAATTTTGTTTGGGAGCCACGTCGCACGACCGCGCGATTGTCAGTTAACCACTTAAGGACCGCCTACTGCACATTTACGTCGGCAGAATGGCACGGCTGGGCACATCAACGTATATATACGTTGATTTTAGTACCCAGCCGTGGGTCCGCGCGGCGCGCACGCACCCGCGACCCGGTCCGAAGCTCCAGGACCGCGGGATTCGCGGACCCGATCGCCGCTGGAGTGCGGCGATCCGTCCCTGGAGTGGAAGAACGGGGAGAGCCGTGTGTACACACGGCTTCCCCGTGCTTCTCTGTGGCCGGAGCATCGATCGCGTCATCCCTGTAATAGGGGGACGCGATTGATGACGTCACACCTACAGCCACACCCCCCTACAGTTGTAAACACACACACTAGGTCACACATCCCCTACAGCGCCACCTGTGGTTAACTCCCAAACTGCAACTGTCATTTCCACAGTAAACAATGCAATTTAAATGCATTTTTTGCTGTGAAAATGACAATTGTCCCAAAAATGTGTCAAAATTGTCCGCCATATTGTCGCAGTCACGAAAAAAAAAAAATCGCTGATCGCCGCTATTAGTAGTAAAAAAATTTTTTTTTATAAAAATGCAATAAAACTATCCCTTATTTTGTAAACACTATAAATTTTGCGAAAACCGTCCGATAAACGCTTATTGCGATTTTTATACCAAAAATAGGTAGAAGAATACGTATCGGCCTAAACTGAGGGAAAAAAAATGTTTTTATATATTTTTGGGGGATATTTATTATAGCAAAAAGTAAAAAATATTGTATTTTTTTTTTAAATTGTCGCTCTATTTTTGTTAATAGCGCAAAAAATAAAAACCGCAGAGGCGATCAAATACCGCCAAAAGAAATCTCTATTTGTGGGGAAAAAAGGACGCCGATTTTGTTTGGGAGCCACGTCGCACGACCGCGCGATTGTCAGTTAAAGCGACGCGGTGCCGAATCGTAAAAAGGGGCAAGGTCCTTTACCTGCATTTTGGTCCGGGTCTTAAGTGGTTAAAGCGACGCGGCGCCGAATTGTAAAAAAAACGCCTCTGGGCATTTAGCAGCGTATTGGTCCGGGGCTTTAAGTGGATACAAAAAAAATAAAAAATGTAAAAAAAACAAACAAGCGCTGTCCGGTATAGAAGGGGTTAATGGCATAAAAAAGGAAAACAAACAGTGAACACATGGACCGATAAGAAGGGCGGGGGTTGGGTACGTTACCTTTTTTGACCTCTCGCTGTCGCTGTTCAACTGCAATAAATTTGCGAAACGACTCGTCAGACCTGGAGGGGGAGGGGGAGGGGGGAGAATTAAATATACAAAGTCTAGAAAAACAATAAAAATAAACAAACACACATCATTTTGTAACGGGACGTGAAGGAAGCGGAGCCGCGCTCGTCCTGCCAGCAGGTGGCGGCAGAGATCCCCCCCCCCCCCAACTACATTTTAAAGGGGAAACTAAACCCTCCCCCCGCTTTGCAGCCGAAGAAGACGCCGCCTTGGCCTTCGATGGATCCGCCGCGGCGCCTCACATGTGATCAGCCGTGACGCGCCCGCTGTTTGAGGGCCTGACGGTTCAGCGGAGAGCACAGGCAACGGTGGGCGTTGAAAATTCATAAAAAGCCTGGAAACAAATAGTTCCGGGGAAAAAAACAAAAAATAAAAACACAATTAGTTGGGTGAAGTTCCACTGTAACTCCCAGGCGGCTCCGCAACCAATAAAGAGGAGCGGTCACCGGATGACCTCAGGAAACCACTCATTACATTGTATCACCTCTGGGGGGGGGGGGGGGGCAGATACATTGTATCACCAATGGGGGAGGGGGGCAGATACATTGTATCACCTCTGGGGGGGGGGGGGCAGATACATTGTATCACCAATGGGGGAGGGGGCAGATACATTGTATCACCAATGGGGGAGGGGGGCAGATACATTGCATCACCAATGGGGAGGGGGGAATTGGACCCAAGCCCCCCCCACGAATCTATGACTGAATTATATTACTAAAGGGGAGGAGCGACCAGAGACCTGTAATGGGGAGACGCCCATCAGTGTATATTAAGGGGGAGGAGCTTCCAGTAGTATTTTAACCCCTTGCTTGCTGACGGTCTGCTACATATTTACTGCGGTAGGTCGGCTCTATTGTACATCATTTTATGCAATAGCCACTGGGGAGAGGGGGGGGGGGCGTCGGAGTGATCGCGTGCCGATTGGGGATGCCAATCGGCAACTACAGGGGACCCGATGTCCGCCGGCCACCCGCGATCGTTCCCTGAGAGAGGCACAACAACGGTAAACAAAAACAATCGCCGTTCTGTCAGGAGGGGGGGGGGGGGGACGGAGATCTTGTGTTTCTGCTAAGAAAGAACACAGAGCTTCGTCTTCCCCCCTCCAGTCAGAGCCCCTCCCCCTCGGCCAGAACCCCTCCCACACAGTAAGCACTCCCTAGGGCTGTGATGGTGAACCTCGGCACTCCAGATGTTTTGGAACTACATTTCCCATGATGCTCATGCACTCTGCAGTGTGGCGGAGCATCATGGGAAATGTAGTTCCAAAACATCTGGGGTGCCGAGGTTCACCATCACTGCTATAGGGACACATTTAAACCGTTCAATCGCCCCCCCACCCCCCCCCCCGGCTTTAACCTCTTCACAGCCATAGTGTCACGAGTACAGTGACAGTGCATATTTTTAGCACTGATCTCTGTATTGGTTTCACTGGTCACTAAAAAAATAAGTAAAAAAAATAATAAAATAAAAAAAAAAAAGTAAAAAATGTCAGTTAGGCGTTTGATTTGTCTGTTGAAATGTTGCAGTTCCGCACAAAATAAAAAATAACAAATAAAAAAAAAAAATCCCATAGTTTGGAGACAAGGCTCAGGCAAAAAAAAAAAAAAAAACAATCAATAACCAATTATTGGGAATTTTTTTTTACCAACGAGAACCAAAAGCGGAACTCACGTTGGAATAAAATTCAAGAAATTCGATTTTTTTTTTTTATTGGATGTTTTACAGCAGAAAGAAAAAAAAAAAGTGTTTTTTTTTTCCCCCCACAAATTTTCGCTCCTTTTTTTTTTGTTTTAGGCGCAAAAAAAAAAAAAAAAAAAAAAAGACAATCAAGGTGATGAAATACCACCGAAAGAAATCTCCGTTTGTGTGAAGAAAAAAAAAGGGTCGCGTTTTTATTTGTGTACAGCGTCGCACGCCCGCGCAATTGTCTAATAAAATAACACGGCGCCGTGCCGCCCCAAAAAATAAAAAAAAATCCTGGTCATGAAGGGGGAGGGGATAAATCTTCCCGGGGCTAAACTGGTTAATAAAAAAGGAGGGGCCTCCATTTTTTCTTAGAAAAAAAAAAAAAAAAAAAGGGAGGAGTCTCCAGTATGGGTCCTTTGAGGGGCCAATGTGAAGAGGAGGGGGGTCAATAGGCCCAAGATCTACATTGTGGGGGAGGGGCTAAAGTGGGCACCCCATCGTTTTATATCAAAGGGGAGGAGCCTCCAAGATGGGTATTTTGAGGAGTAGCTTTTAGAAAGGGGAGGGGCCTCCTGATGTAATGAATATTTCAGCCCCCCCCCCCCCAGCGGTGTGACCTATGAGAGAGCTCTCGGGGGGGGGGGGGCTTAAAGGGAAGTACCCTCTGTTAGCCTACAAAAAGGGGGAGGTGCCTCCTGATGTACTAAATATTTAGGCGCCCTATGGGAGATCCCGCCTAGAATTATATATTCAGGTCCCAAGGGTGTATATAGTGGGAGGGGCCTATATTGGCCTACAAAAAGAGGAGGGGCCCATCTAGAGAATTATATAATCAGAGCCCAGAGGTGTATATAATGGGAGGGGCCTATATTGGCCTACAAAAAGGGGAGGGTCCATCTAGGGAATTATATATTCAGGTCCCAAGGGTGTATATAGTGGGAGGGGCCTATATTGGCCTACAAAAAGGGGAGGGGCCATCTAGGGAATTATATAATCAGAGCCCAGGAGTGTATATAATGGGAGGGGCCTATATTGGCCTACAAAAAGAGGAGGGGCCCATCTAGAGAATTATATAATCAGAGCCCAGAGGTGTATATAATGGGAGGGGCCTATATTGGCCTACAAAAAGGGGAGGGTCCATCTAGGGAATTATATATTCAGGTCCCAGGGGTGTGTTTAGTGGGAGGGGCCTATATTGGCCTACAAAAAGGGGAGGGGCCATCTAGGGAATTATATAATCAGAGCCCAGGAGTGTATATAATGGGAGGGGCCTATATTGGCCTACAAAAAGAGGAGGGGCCCATCTAGAGAATTATATAATCAGAGCCCAGGGGTGTATATAATGGGAGGGGCCTATATTACCCTACAAAAATGGGAGGGGCCCATCTAGAGAATTATATATTCAGGGCCCAGGAGTGTATATAGTGGGAGGGGCCTATATTGGCCTACAAAAAGGGGAGGGGCCATCTAGGGAATTATATAATCAGAGCCCAGGGGTGTATATAGTGGGAGGGGTCTCTATTGGCCTAAAAAAAAAAAGGGTAGGGCCCCACCTACTAAAATATAAATTCAGGTCCCAGAGGTGTATATAGTGGGAGGGGTCTCTATTGGCCTACAAATAGGGGGAGGTGCCCAGCTAGTGAGTTATATATTCAGGTCCCAGGGGTGTATATAGTGGGAGGGGTCTCTATTGGCCTACAAATAGGGGGAGGTGCCCAGCTAGTGAGTTATATATTCAGGGCCCAGGGGTGTATATAGTGGGAGGGGTCTCTATTGGCCTACAAAAATGGGAGGAACCCTCCTAGTAAAATATATAGTGGGAAGGGCCTAGTGAGTTATATATTCAGGGGCCCCCATAGACAGGCCCCGGGATGTATATACTGGGAGGAGCCTTCACTGGCTTACATAAAGTGGAGGGGCCCCTAGCATGTTATATATTCAGGGGCCCCCAGTGGTGTATATAGTGGGAGGGGCCTCTATTGGCCTACATTAAGGGAAGAGCCACTGTGGAAATTATGGGAGGAGCCTTATAAGGATCCTAGAAATGGGAGCGGCCTCCTGTGTAGATGGGCTTCTATAATAGGGGAGGGATGTAGGGTGTATTGTGGGAGGAGCCTCTATTGGCCTATACAAAGGGAAGGGGTGCACAGCATATATTATGGGAGGGGCCTATATTTTCCCAAATAAAAGGGCCTTCTGGGTGGGGGGGGGGGGGGGGGGGAATTATAGACGGGACCTCTAGTGGTGTGACCCTTAAAGGGCCAGGCCTGAGGATGTGTATAGTGGGAGGAGCCTCAATTGATCTACAATACATAAATGGAGAGGGACGCACAGCGTATATTATGGGAGGAGGTTCTATAATGGGGGAGGGATGCAGTGTATGCTGTGGGAGGAGCCTCTGTTGGTCTACATAAAGAGGAGGAGCATACAGGATTATGGGAGGAGCCTCTAAAGGAGAGGGGTGCATTGTATATTATGGGCGGAACCTGTTATATTGCAGTGTATATTGTGGGAGGAGCCTATATTTGACTACAGGAGCCTCCTGTGGGGGATATTATGGGAGGATCCTCTAGTGGTGCGACCCTTAAAGGACCAGGCCTGGGGAGGTGTGTAGTGGGAGGAGCCTCTATTGGTCTACATAAAAGAGAGGGACACACAGCATATATTATGGGAGGAGTCCTTATAAAGGGGAAGATGCAGTGTATATTGTGGGAGGAGCCTGTTAGTCTACATTAAGTAGAGGAGCATACAGTATTTATTATGGGACTCCACCCCTTAAATGTAGACTAACAGGCTCCTCTATATGGGAGGAGCCTCCATAATAGGGGAGGGATGCAGTGTATATTGTGGGAGGAGCTTCTATAATGGGGGAGGAGTGCAGTGTAAATTATGGGAGGAGCCTCTATAATAGGGGAGGGATGCAGTTTATATTGTGGGAGGAGCTTCTATAATGGGGAGGAGTGCAGTGTAAATTATGGGATGAGCCTCTATAATAGGGGAGGGATGCAGTGTATATTGTAGGAGGAGCTTCTATAATGGGGGAGCAGTGTATATTGTGGGAGGAGTTTCTATAATGGCAAGGGATGCAGGGTGTATTGTGGGAGGAGCCTCTATTGGTCTACATAAAGGGGAGGGGCATAAAGCATTAATTAATGGGAGGAGTCTCTATAAAGGGTGAGGGGCGCAGTGTATATTATGGGAGGAGCCTTTATAAAGGGGAGGATGCAGTGTATATTGTGGGAGGAGTTTCTATAATGGGGAAAGGGATGCAGTGTATATGATGGGAGGAGCCTATTTTGGCCTACAGGAGCCTCCTGTGGGGAATAATATGGGAGGATCCTCTTGTGGTGCGACCCTTAAAGGACCAGGCCTGGGGAGGTGTGTAGTGGGAGGAGCCTCTATTGGTCTACATAAAAGAGGGACACAGCGTATATTATGGGAGGAGTCCTTATAAAGGGGAAGATGCAGTGTATATTGTGGGAGGAGCCTGTTAGTCTACATTAAGTAGAGGAGCATACAGTATTTATTATGGGACTCCTCCCCTTAAATGTAGACTAACAGGCTCATCTATATGGGAGGAGCCTCTATATTAGGGGAGGAGTGCAGTGTATATTGTAGGAGGAGCTTCTATAATGGGGGAGGGATGCAGTGTATATTGTAGGAGGAGCTTCTATAATGGGGGAGGAGTGCAGTGTAAATTATGGGAGGAGCCCCTATAATAGGGGAGGGGTGCAGTGTATATTGTGGGAGGAGCTTCTATAATGGGGGAGCAGTGTATATTGTGGGAGGAGTTTCTATAATGGCAAGGGATGCAGGGTGTATTGTGGGAGGAGCCTCTATTGGTCTACATAAAGGGGAGGGGCATAAAGCATTAATTAATGGGAGGAGTCTCTATAAAGGATGAGGGGCGCAGTGTATATTATGGGAGGAGCCTTTATAAAGGGGAGGATGCAGTGTATATTGTAGGAGGAGCTTCTATAATGGGGGAGGGATGCAGTGTATATTGTAGGAGGAGCTTC
The DNA here is from genome assembly GCA_029574335.1 of Rana kukunoris. NCBI lineage: Eukaryota > Metazoa > Chordata > Amphibia > Anura > Ranidae > Rana > Rana kukunoris. The sequence continues at coordinate 112,276 of JAJQKJ010002510.1, read as the reverse complement.
TATAATGGGGGAGGGATGCAGTGTATATTGTGGGAGGAGCTTCTATAATGGGGGAGGAGTGCAGTGTAAATTATGGGAGGAGCCCCTATAATAGGGGAGGGATGCAGTGTATATTGTGGGAGGAGCTTCCATAATGGCGAGGGATGCAGGGTGTATTGTGGGAGGAGCCTCTATTGGTCTACATAAAGGGGAGGGGCATAAAGCATTAATTAATGGGAGGAGTCTCTATAAAGGGTGAGGGGCGCAGTGTATATTATGGGAGGAGCCTTTATAAAGGGGAGGATGCAGTGTATATTGTGGGAGGAGTTTCTATAATGGGGAAAGGGATGCAGTGTATATGATGGGAGGAGCCTATTTTGGCCTACAGGAGCCTCCTGTGGGGAATATTATGGGATGATCCTCTAGTGGTGACCCTTAAAAAGACCAAGCCTGGGGAGGGAGGGGGGTGTATATTGTAGGAGGAGCCTATGTTGGTGTACATAAAGGAGAGGGACGCGCAACGTATTTTATGGGAGGAGGGGGTGTATATTGTGGGAGGAGCCTGTATTGTTCTACATAAAGGGGAGGAGCATACAAACAAATATTATGGGAGTGGCCTAATAGAAAGGAGGGGGTGCAGTGTATATTATGGGAGGAGCCTCCTGTGATGGGAGGAGCCTCCTGTGATGGGACCCTTAAAGGCGCAGGCCCTGGGGGTGTTTATTGTGGGAGGAGCCTGTATTGGCCTACATGAAGGGGAGGGGCCTCTTATAGATGGGTGGAGCCTCCTGGGGCCCTCAGATTCTGTATATTTTGGGGTCCCCCCCATTGCTGTGTCCAATGAGAAGCTCTCTAGGGAGGTCCCAGGCCTCTGAGGGGCCCCTGGCGGCCATTGTTCCCCATGTTATGCCCCCCCCAGGCCTCCATCCATGAGGATAAAGATGGCGCGGTCGGTGTGGCCCCTCCCCCTCCGGGGCTCTCACCTGCTCCTGGTCCGGCCTCCGGTACTCGCTCTCCGCCCGGATCCCTCCGCCCCTCTCACCGCCACACAGCGCGCCACAAAGAGCACCGAGCGGAGGAACACGGCGCCTCACCGCGGAGGGATACCGCCTACGTCACTTCCTCAGCGCGTCCCCATTGGCTCCAAACGGCGCTGGGGGGGCGGGCTCTGACGTCAGCGGACCCGCCCCGGTGCAGGAGCAGAGTTCAGGCGGCGCGTGCGTCCCGCCTCCTCCCCTTCCCCCTCCCACCGAGGGCGGGGCCTGGCGAAAATAATCCCGCACTGAGGCTAGAGGGGGGGGGGGGGGGGCTGGACCACGTGACTGGGTGTGCAGAGCAACCCCCCACCCCCCCAGGAGGAGAGGGGCGGGGTCAACTGACCACGTGGGGAAGGGCACCCTAAAAATTCTTCAGGTCACATGATTGTGTGTGGAGGGCACCCCTAAAAATATAGGGGAGGGGCTGAGTCACATGACCAAAGCACCCCAAAATCGGGTGGGGAAGGCTGAATCACGTGATTCTGTATGAAGAGCACCCCCAAAATATAGGGGAGGGGCTAGATCACATGACCAGGTGGAGAGGGCACCCCCCAAAATATAGGGGAGGGGCTAGATCACATGACCGGGTAGGGAGGGCACCCCAAAATCTGAGTTACATGATTCTGCATGGAGAGCACCCCCAAAATATTAGGGAGGGGCTAGATCACATGACCAGGTGGAGAGGGCACCCCCAAAATATAGGGGAGGGGATAGGCCACATGAGCAGGTGGGGAGGGCACCCCAAAATAATGAGGGAGTGTGTCACACGGGCAGATGCAGAAGGCACCCCGAAACTTTTATGGAAAGATACATGATTCTGTGCGGGGAGCCCCCTAAAATATCAGGGGAAGGGCTAGGCCACATGTGCAGGGCACCCCAAATTATTGGGGAGGGGCTGAGACGCACGATGAGGTGGGAAGAGCACCCCAAAAATATGGCGAGGCTGTGTCACATGATTGTGGAGAGCACCTCAAAAAATACTAGGGAGAGGCAGAGTCATATGACCAGGTGTGGACGGTACCCCCTAAAAAAGTATGGGGGTGAGTCACATGACAATGCTTGGTGACTACACCCCAAAACCAGAGGGAGAGGCTAAGTTAGGTGAGTAAAAATGCACTGGGGTCACCAAAGCCTATGGGGATACCCCCTACACAGAAGGGGGGCCCCCCCGGCTCACTGCCGGAGATACAATGTATAATGAATGATACAGCACAGATAGTGAACCCCAAAAAAAGAACAAGTGTCTGCTGATCCCCAGCACAGGCATAGTTACCCCTCCCCCACCGCAGAATCTGGGGGTTCACGACCCCTCACTTCCCTCAGTCTAAAGCAACCACAAAACTGGAGTCTGGGCTACTGCCAGAATTTGGGGTTCACACCCAAATCACATAGTGCTGTGGGGGAGGGGACAGTCTGGGTCTACTGCCAGAATTTGGGGTTCACACCCTAATCACATAGTGCTGTGGGGGGAGTCTGAGTCTACTGGCAGAATTTGGGGTTCACCCCAATCACATAGTGCTGTGGGGGGAGGGGACAGTCTGGGTCTACTGTCAAAATTTGGGGTTCACCCCAATCACATAGTTCTGTCGGGAAGGGGACAGTCTGGGTCTACTGTCAGAATTTGGGGTTCACCCCCCAACCCAATCACATAGTGCTGTGGGGGGAGTCTGAGTCTACTGGCAGAATTTGGGGTTCACCCCAATCACATAGTGCTGTGGGGGAAGGGGAAAGTCTGGGTCTACTGGCTCAGATTTGGTGGCGGGGGCCTTTTTCTGGACACACACCCCCCCCATTTTAAAGACCGCACCCCCAAAATATCACCAATCGCCTCCTATTGTGATTATTATTTACAGCAGAATCGGGGGGTTCACCGCCTACAAATGTGGGGCACCAGTAACACCCTAATCTGAGATCACCGGGGTGCGTCTAATTCAGAATCCCCCCCCCGCGGGCACGTCCCCCAAAATTGTAAGCCGATGGCCTTGAATATCGGGGTACAGTGCCAACTTCTCCATTATTAGAGATTGATGTCTCATATTTCGGGGGCCCCTACGCAGCAAGCAGAGGGCCCCTCCCCCCCCCCATAGAGATGACATTGTTTCTTTTTTTAAACTAATCAGAACTGCGAATGGATACAATAACGATAGAAAGTATGGGGCTGTGGGGGGGTCATGTGAGCGGCTGGCTGCGGCGGATTGGTCGGGGCGCACGGTAATGATTGATACATTGTTGATGGTTAATGAAGATGGTGGATACGTCGTGTGAACAGGAGGGGAGGAGAGACAAAGAAGGAACGAGCGTCGGTCTGCCTCCGGTGGAGAGCTCGGGGATTACACCCGGCCTGTGTTTACTGCGAAGACAAACTAGGCCCGAGCCAAGAGAGAGTAGATATCAATCTGGTTGGATGAGGAGGAGGATTTCTGCTCCTGTCCAATCAAATTCTAGCGTAGGGGGGCGGTGACTGTGCGCTCTGTCATGGCGTACATAAGAATAAAACTTCTGTTTTTAGGGATTTTGTATCTGAAGGGTCAGGATCTGCGTCTGAAATTATTAGAGGGTCTGGAGAACAGCCAGAAAATGTGGCATTTTACAGGGAAAGCGCAGATCGGTGTTTTTTTTAGGTGCCCTCTGATGTCATGGGGGGACCAGTGATGTAATTGGAGACCTCTGGTGTGATGGGGGACCTCTAAAGTCATGGGGAGACATCTGATGTGTTGGGGAGGTCTCTGATATAATGGGTAGCCCCCTGATGTGAAGGTGGGGCTCTGGTGTGATGGGAGGGGTTGGGGGGTCTGATGTAATGGGGGACTTCTGATGTCATGTGGGACCTTTGATTAAATGGGGAGACCTCTGATGTAATGGGGGACTTCTGATGTCATGGGGAGACCTCAGATGTGATGAGGGAACCTCTAAAGTTATGGGGGACCTCTGATTTAATGGGGAGACCTCTAATGTAATGGGGGGGACCTCTGATGTCATGGGGAGACCTCAGATGTGATGAGGGAACCTCTAAAGTCATGGGGGACCTCTGATTTAATGGGGAGACCTCTAATGTAATGGGGGGGGGGACCTCTGATGTCATGGGGAGACCTCAGATGTGATGAGGGAACCTCTAAAGTCATGGGGGACCTCTGATTTAATGGGGAAACCTCTAATGTAATGGGGGGGACCTCTAATGTCATGGGGAGACCTCAGATGTGATGAGGGAACCTCTAAAGTCATGGGGGACCTCTGATTTAATGGGGAAACCTCTAATGTAATGGGGGGGACCTCTAATGTCATGGGGAGACCTCAGATGTGATGAGGGAACCTCTAAAGTCATGGGGGACCTCTGATTTAATTGGGAGACCTCTAATGTAATGGGGGGGACCTCTGATGTCATGGGGAGACCTCAGATGTGGTGAGGGAACCTCTAAAGTCATGGGTGACCTCTGATGTCACAGGGAGACATCTGATGTTTTGGGGAGACCTCTAATGTGATGGGTAGACCTCTGATCTGAAGGTGGGGCTCTGGTGTGATAGGGGGACTTCTGATGTCATGAGGGACCTTTAATTAAACGAGGAGACCTCTGATGTAATGAGGAGACCTCTGATGCATTGGGGAGACCTCTGATGTATTGGGGAGACCTCTAATGTAATGGGGGGACCTCTGATGTCATGGGCAGAGCTCAGATGTGATGGGAGACCACTGATGTGTTGGGGAGACCTCTAATGTGAAGAGGTGACTCTGATCTGAAGGTGGGGCTCTGGTGTGATGGGGGGGAGGTCTGATGTAATGGGGGACTTCTGATGTCATGAGGGACCTTTGATGTGATGGGGGACCTCTGATGTAATAGGGTACCTCTGATGTAATGGGGTACCTTTGATGTGATGGGGAGACCTCGGATGTAATAGAGAGACCTTTTTATGTGATGGGGTTACCTCTGATCTAATGGGGAGACCTTTGATAATAAGGAGGGGCTCTGGTGCAATAGGGGGCCTCTGCTGTGATTGGGGGGGCTTCTCATATAAGGTTACTTGTATTAAGGTGGTTGTGTGCATCATCTCAGACTCAATACAATACAATAACTGGATACAATAATGATAGAAAGTATGGGGCTGTGGGGGGGTCATGTGAGCGGCTGGCTGCGGCGGATTGGTCGGGGCGCACGGTAATGATTGATACATTGTTGATGGTTAATGAAGATGGTGGATACGTCGTGTGAACAGGAGGGGAGGAGAGACAAAGAAGGAACGAGCGTCGGTCTGCCTCCGGTGGAGAGCTCGGGGATTACACCCGGCCTGTGTTTACTGCGAAGGCAAACTAGGCCCGAGCCAAGAGAGAGTAGATATCAATCTGGTTGGATGAGGAGGAGGATTTCTGCTCCTGTCCAATCAAATTCTAGCGTAGGGGAGAAGTGACTGTGCGCTCTGTCATGGCGTACATAAGAATAAAACTTCTGTTTTTAGGGATTTTGTATCTGAAGGGTCAGGATCTGCGTCTGAAATTATTAGAGGGTCTGGAGAACAGCCAGAAAATTTGGCATTTTACAGGGAAAGCACAGATTGGTGTTTTGTTTTTTTAGGTGCTCAATGTTTTTTTCCTTTTGTTTGTTCATTGGAGGGCGCGGCTTCTGCTTTACATTGATGTTTTGCAGCCGCAGTACCATCTGGGTTCTCTAGGGGGTGCCACAAGCACAGGACCCAGTTTGCCCTGGATCAGTATCATTAGTTGCCATGAGTCTCAGCTGTAATGGAGGACCTCTGATGTCATGGGGGACCAGTGATGTAATGGGGAGACCTCTGGTGTCATGAGGGACCTGTGATGTAATTGGGGACCTCTGATGTGATGCGGGGACCTCTAAAGTCATGGGGAGACATCTGGTGTGTTGGGGAGGCATCTGATGTGTTGGGGAGGCATCTGATGTGTTGGGGAGGTCTCTGATGTGAAGGTGGGGCTCTGGTGTGATGGGAGGGGTTGGGGGGGTCTGATGTAATGGGGGACTTCTGATGTCATGAGGGACCTTTGATCAAATGGGGAGACTTCTGATGTCATGGGGAGACCTCAGATGTGATGAGGGAACCTCTAAAGTCATGGGGGACCTCTGATTTAATGGGGAGACCTCTAATGTAATGGGGGGGATTTCTGATGTCATGGGGAGACCTCAGATGTGATGAGGGAACCTCTAAAGTCATGGGGGCCACTGATGTGTTGGGGAGACCTCTAATGTGAAGAGGTGACTCTGATCTAAAGGTGGGGCTCTGGTGTAATAGGGGGAGGTCTGATGTAATGGGGGACTTCTGATGTCACGAGGGACCTTTGATTAAATGAGAAGATCTCTGATGTAATAAAGGAGACCTTTGAGGTGATGGGGTACTTCTGGTGTAATGAGGAGACCTTTGATGTGATGGGGTACCTCTGATGTAATGGGGTACCTTTGATGTGATGGGGGACCTCTGATGTAATGGGGTACCTTTGATGTGATGGGGGACCTCTGATGTAATGGGGTACCTCTGATGTAATGGGGTACCTTTGATGTGATGGGGAGACCTCTGATAATAAGGAATTGCTCTGGTGCAATAGGGGGCCTCTGCTGTGATTGGGGGGGCTTCTCATATAAGGTTACTTGTATTAAGATGGTTGTGTGCATCATCTCAGACTCAATACAATACAATAACTGGGTACAATAATGATAGAAAGTATGGGGCTGTGCGGGGGTCATGTGAGCGGCTGGCTGCGGCGGATTGGTCGGGGCGCACGGTAATGATTGATACATTGTTGATGGTTAATGAAGATGGTGGATACGTCGTGTGAACAGGAGGGGAGGAGAGACAAAGAAGGAACGAGCGTCGGTCTGCCTCCAGTGGAGAGCTTGGGGATTACACCCGGCCTGTGTTTACTGCGAAGACAAACTAGGCCCGAGCCAAGAGAGAGTAGATATCAATCTGTTTGGTTGAGGAGGAGGATTTCTGCTCCTGTCCAATCATATTCTAACGTAGGGGGCGGTGACTGTGCGCTCTGTCATGGCGTACATAAGAATAAAACTTCTATTCAAGGATTTCTGTTTTCAGGGATTTTGTAGCTGAAGGGTCGAGATCTGCGTCTGAAATTATTAGGCCGCGTACACACGATCGAACATGTCCGCAGACCAGTTTCAGGAGACATATCCGATCGTGTGTACGGCCTAGCGGACAGGTTTCCAGCGGACAAAAGTTTTAAAACATGCTTTGTCCGCTGGAAAGAAGTCTGTCGGACATGTCCGCTGGTTAGTACGCCTAATACGCCTAGTACGCCTAATCTCCCGCATGCGTGGAAGCATTTTACTTCCTGGTTTGCGGACCTCGCGGCATCAACGTCACCGCCACGTCACCGCGCTGTCTGTCCGCGGGGATTTTGGTCTGATCGTGTGTACACACATCAAACCAAAACATCCCAGGAGACATGTCCGATGAAATGGTCCGTCGGACCGTTTTCATCGGACATGTCTCCTCGTGTGTACGCGGCCTTAGAGGTTCTGCAGAACATCCGTCATATTTGGCATTTTACAGGGAAAGCGCAGATTGGTGTTTTGTTTTTTTAGGTGCTCAATGTTATTTACTTTTTTTGGTTCATTGGAGGGCGCGGCTTCTGCTTTACATTGATGTTTCACAGCCGCTGTACCATCTGGGTTCTCTAGGGGGTGCCACAAGCACAGGACCCAGTTTGCCCTGGATCAGTATCATTAGTTGCCATGGTGTGGGTGGGCCTGATGTAATGGGGGACCTCTGATGTCATGGGGGACCTCTGATGTCATGGGGGACCTCTGATGTAATGAGGGGACCTCTGATGTCACGGGGGACCTTTGATGTCACGGGGGACCTCTGATATCATGGGGAGACCTCAGACATAATGAGGGGACCTCTGATGTCACGGGGAGACATTTGATGTTTTGGGGGAGACGTCTAATGTGATGGGGGACCTCTGATATAATGGGTAGACTCCTGATGTGAAGAAGTGACTCTGATGTGAAGATGGGGATCTAGTGTGATGGGGGGGGGGGGGCTTGTTCTGATGTGGTGGGGAGACCTCTGATGTAATGAGGGACTTCTGATGTCATGAGGAGACCTCTGATGTAATGAGGAGACCTTTGAGGTGATGGGGTATACCGTATCTCTGATGTAATGGGGGGAGGGGGCTCTGATGTGAAGAAGTCAACACTGATGTTAAGGAGGGGCTCTGGTGCAATAGGGGACTTCTGATGTAATAGGGGACTTCTGATGTCATGAGGGACCTTTGATTAAATGAGGAGACCTTGGATGTAATGGGGAGACCTCTGATGTGATGGAGGACCTCTGATGTCACGGGGAGACATCTGATGTGTTGGGGAGGCCTCTGATATAATGGGTAGAGCCCTGATGTGAAGAGGTGACTCTGATGTGAAGGTGGGGCTCTGGTGTGATGGGAGAAGGGTTTGATGAGATGAGGAGACCTCTGATGTAATGAGGGACCTCTGATGTCATTAGAAAATCTCAGATGTGATGGTGAGACCTCTTATGTCATGATGGACCTTTGATGAAATGAGGGGACATTTACATTTTTGACTGAGGGGGCCTGTGGAATTTTCATACTTGTAAAGGGAGCCTCCACTGAAAAAAGGTTGAGAAACACTGATTTAGCTCATCACCTGTTGGGTATAGTGCCACCCGCAGGAAGAAGATGCTAGGTACAATTAAAACATGAAAGACGGGCCCCTGCTGATGGCCAAAGCCTCACCTTGTCCCAAGCCTGAGGAAGTTGTCTTAGATTCTTTGGATGTCAGGGCCATTAGGGGAATTTTAAGGCCACATCTAAGTTTCGTAAGTTGGATTCCCTGTTTGGGTTGGGTTCCCTGAAAGCCCCATCTGAGTTTCTTTGGTTGGACTCCCTATTGGATTGGGTTCACTGAAGGCCACATATGGGTTTTGTCAGTTGGATTTCCTGTTTAGGTTGGGTTCCCTAAAGGCTACATCTGGGTTTCATAGGTTGGATTCCCTGTTTGGATTGGGCTGGTTGCATGAAAGCCACATCTGGGTTTTTAGGCTGTATTCCCTGTTTGGGTTGGCTTTCATGAAGGCAAAATGTGGATTTTATAGGTTGGATTCCCTGTTTGGGTTGAGTTGGGTTCCCTGAAGGCCAAATCTGGGTTTCGTAGGTCGGATTCCCTGTTTGGGTTGGGTTTAGTTCACTGGAAGCCACATCTTGCTTTTCCTAGGTTGGATTCCCTATTTGGATTGGGTTGGGTACCCTAAAGGCTATATCTGGGTTTTGTAGGTTGGATTCCCTGTTTGGGTTTAGTTGGGTTCCCTGAATGCCAGATCTGGATTTTATAGGTTGGATTCCTTGTTTGGGTTGGGTTCACTGAGGGATCTGGATTTTCGTAGGTTGGATTGGGTTGGGTTCCCTAAAGGCCATATCTGGGTTTTGTAGGTTGGATTCCCTATTTGGCTTGGGTTGGGTTCCCTAAAGGCCATATCTGGGTTTTGTAGGTTGGATTCCCTATTTGGCTTGGGTTGGGTTCCCTAAAGGCTATATCTGGGTTTTGTAGGTTGGATTCCCTATTTGGCTTGGGTTGGGTTCCCTAAAGGCCATATCTGGGTTTTGTAGGTTGGATTCCCTATTTGGCTTGGGTTGGGTTCCCTAAAGGCTATATCTGGGTTTTGTAGGTTGGATTCCCTATTTTTGTTGGGTTCCCTGAAGGCCATATCTGGATTTTGTAGGTTGGATTCCCTGTTTGGGTTGGGTTCACTGAGGGATCTGGATTTTCGTAGGTTGGATTCCCTATTTTTGTTGGGCTCCCTGAAGGCCAAATGCAGGTTTTCGTAGTTTGTATTTCCTTTTTGGGTTGGGTTCCCTGAAGGCCACATCTGGGTTTTCGAAGGTTGGAATCCATGTTTGTGGTTGTAGAGAGCCCATGTAAGGACCTTACAGTATTACATGTTACTACACCTCATGATGGATCTGGCAAACCATTGTCCAAGTTGTATGCTATGAAGCCCCGAGAGCCACCACTTCTGGTTACAGAGTTTGGTATGTGTATCTTGGACCTTCTGCCATCAAACATCGATTTCTCAAGGTGGCCAGTTGGTCTTCAGGTCATACGTTCACCACGTTTTACAAGGTAGATAGATGTGGCCACATAGGTTGATCAGGCGTAAGGTTTTGCCGTCTGAGAGGTCTGTTACTTTTTCTTTTAAGACAAAAAGTCAATTTTTGTGTTTAATTGTTTGCTTTCGGATGTCCCAGTAGGTGATGACCTAAATCAGAAGTCGTGTCCTCCAACGAATGTAGAGATGAGGATTTTATGTACAAAAAAATTGGCACGTGTTGTGTTGTCCTAAGTAATGTTTTTCTTTTGGTGGTGTTTATTCACTGCTGGGTATTTTTTCTTCATTTTTGAGGGGGGACACGTCATATGACAAGGGTGCCCAACCTTTTGAAAAGCGAGGGCCACTTAAGCAACTTGGTAACCAGTCACGGGCCACAATGAGCGGCGCGGACGGACAACAGGTCACGGCTACTCTCTAGACCCTTTGATCCGCCCAGATGGAAGGGGACAAATGTTTTTCGGATTGGAGGTAGACGGCCGTAAACGGACATCTGTCGCTCTGTAGAGGTGAATTGAGGGTCTCATTTGGTCGGGCTGATCGTGGGAAAGGGGCCTAAGACTGCTTTCACACTTATGTGCTGTGTGTCTATCCTGCGTGCTAGCCGAACTTTGTCATATACTCCGCCTGTGACAAAAGCTGGCGCTGTAGAGGAAGAATTGGCTTATGGGGCTCTACTCCACAGCCGTTTTCTTCCTCTACCACCAGCTTCATATCACAACACCGATGCTGCGGTATAGTGGGTCAGGTACCTGCGATCTTTGCACGCCAACCCGCCATTCCAGAGCAGGAGGTCGTGGGCCACATCAGAGGGCTCCGTGGGCCAAATGTGGCCCCTGGGCCACTGGTTGGCCACCCCTGTCGTATGACATCCACCCAGAATGAGAGAGCTCCCGCCCGGCCATTATTTGTCTATAGGTGAGCCTGTATCTATGTGGATAGGGGGTTTAGCTTCATCCTATTCCATGTGGGCTGCTAATAAATAAAAATCTTTCCAGCTCTCTGAGAAGTGCACCCTTTTCTGTTAAAAAATCCACGTAAATACCAGTGGGAGGGGCTACAGTCTCCTCTGGATTCTTATGCTGACAGTCTTGTCGGGATCCACCCCCTTTCCTTCTCCTCTGTATGATTGATGTTGGCACTTGGGTGCCTGCTCTCCTCCCCCTCACACAGTGCATGGCTCAGATCTATCTGCACACTGTATGTGCCTTGCTAAGCTGCAGTTCTGACCTGTGAAGTTTCCAGATAATAGCTGTTGTGCAGCTACACAGTGTGCAGATAGAGACTGTCTGTAAGAGAATCGATCCAAGCTGTGTGAGAGGAGGAGGAAGGGGCTGTGCAGCTACACAGTGTGCAGATAGAGACTGTCTGTAAGAGAATCGATCCAAGCTGTGTGAGAGGAGGAGGGAGGGGCTGTGCAGCTACACAGTGTGCAGATAGAGACTGACTGTAAGAGAATCGATCCGAGCTGTGTGAGAGGAGAAAGGGGCTGTGCAGCTACACAGTGTGCAGATAGAGACTGTGCCGGCGTACACACGAGGGGATATGTCCGCTGAAAACGGTCCGATGGACCGTTTCAGCAGACATCTCCGCTCGTGTGTATGGGCTAGCGGACAGATTTCTCCACCCGACAGATTTCAAAGCAAGCTTTGAAATCTATCCGGTGGGAATCTGTCCGCCCGACATGTCTGCTGGTTAGTACACTTACCAGCAGACATGTCGGCCCCCACCGCCGCCGCGCCGCTGCCGAATGGATTCGGCGCATGCGCGGAAGTGTTTTACTTCCTGGTGCGGTGACGTGGCGGCGTCAACGTCACCGCCGCGTCACCGCCACGTCACCGCGCCGTCCGGCGGCGGGGAATTTGATCCGATGGCGTGTACACGCCATCGGATCAAACTCCCGATCGGACATATCCGATGGAAATGGTCCGCGGACCGTTTTCATCGGATATGTCCGATTGTGTGTACGCCGCCTGTCTGTAAGAGAATCGATCCGAGCTGTGTGAGAGGAGGAGGGAGCGGCTGTGCAGCTACACAGTGTGCAGATAGAGGGCCAGATTCACGTACCGGCCTCGTTGGCGTAACGTATGCCATTTACACTACGCCGCCGCAACTTAAATGAGCAAGTGCCGTATTCTCAAAGCACTTGCTCCGTAAGTTGCGGCGACGTAGTGTAAATGGCCCGGCGTATCCCCGCGTAAATGAAAGGGGGCGGCTTGTATTTAAATTAAGCGCGCCCCCGCGTCAATCAAACTGCGCATGCACCGGCCGGGAAAAAAGCCCAGTGCGCATGCTCCAGCTCACGTCGGAAAACGTTGTTGAAACCGACGTGAAAACGACGTGATCGTCACTTACGCAATGCCCTATTCGCGAACGACTTAGTAAAACGACGTAACCGATGGAAAAAGACGACGCTGTCCCGACGCCATACTTAACATGGCATACGACGGAACTTCGTAAACTTACCCTTCATATAGCAGGGGTAAGTTTACGCTTACGGAAACGACGTAAACGACGACGAGGCGGCGCAAAAACGTTCGGGAATCGGCGTATCGGGCTCATTTGCATAGGCAAATGAGAAAATGATGTAAAAGCCACCTAGCGTCCGGCGTAACATTACACTTAAGATCCGACGGTGTAAGTGACTTACACCAGTCGGATCTTAGTGTAAAACCGGCGTATCTTGTTTTGTGAATACAAAAAAATTATACGCCGGCGGGATTTTCGAATTACGCCAATGTATCTGCAGATACACCGGCGTAATCCTTTTGTGAATCTGGCCCAGAGACTGTGTGTGAGAGAATCAATCCAAGCTGTGTGAGAGGAGGAGGGAGGGGCTGTGCAGCTACACAGTGTGCAGATAGAGACTGTCTGTAAGAGAATCGATCCAAGCTGTGTGAGAGGAGGAGGGAGGGGCTGTGCAGCTACACAGTGTGCAGATAGAGACTGTCTGTAAGAGAATCAATCCGAGCTGTGTGAGAGGAGGAGGGAGCGGCTGTGCAGCTACACAATGTGAAGATAGAGACTGTCTGTAAGAGAATCAATTGGAGCTGTGTGAGAGGAGGAGGGAGGGGCTGTGCAGCTACACAGTGTGCAGATAGAGACTGTCTGTAAGAGAATCAATTGGAGCTGTGTGAGAGGAGGAGGAAGGGGCTGTGCAGCTACACAGTGTGCAGATAGAGACTGTCTGTAAGAGAATCAATTGGAGCTGTGTGAGAGGAGGAGGAAGGGGCTGTGCAGCTACACAGTGTGCAGATAGAGACTGTCTGTAAGAGAATCAATTGGAGCTGTGTGAGAGGAGGAGGAAGGGGCTGTGCAGCTACACAGTGTGCAGATAGAGACTGTCTGTAAGAGAATCAATTGGAGCTGTGTGAGAGGAGGAGGGAGCGGCTGTGCAGCTACACAGTGTGCAGATAGAGACTGTCTGTAAGAGAATCGATCCAAGCTGTGTGAGAGGAGGAGGAAGGGGCTGTGCAGCTACACAGTGTGCAGATAGAGACTGTCTGTAAGAGAATCGATCTGAGCTGTGTGAGAGGAGGAGGGAGGGGCTGTGCAGCTACATGTCCCCTCTCTAGATGTGCAAAGCTGGTAGAGACACCCCCAAAAAGACTTGTAGAGAACTGGGGTTCTGCAAAGTATTGACTCCGGGGGGGCGCCATACAAATGCCCCTCCCCCAATTTTCACAGATTTATTTGTATCATTTATCATTTTGCTTCCACTTCACAGTTATGTGACACTTTGGCCCGGATTCACAGACATCGGCGCATATTTATTCCGCCGTAGCGTATCTCTTTTACGCTACGCCGGCGCAGCGCGGAGAGGCAAGCATGGAATTCACAAACAAATGCTCCCAATGGCGTAAGCCAGCGTAAGTGGAAGTGGGCGTGATCCATGCTAATGAAGCGTGACCCCGTGCAAATGATGGGCCGGGCGCCAGACGAGTACTTAAAATGAACTGCGCATGTGTCGGGACATGGACGTATCCCCGTGTGCATGCGCACAACCACGTCGGAACAACTGCCTAAGATACGCCGGATCGCTGTGTACGCCGTGAACGTAACCTACGCCCAGGCAGACCCACGTCGGCCCGTATTCACAGACGTCCAACGTACAATACGTAGGCTTGTGTTCCCTGGTCCATACCTTTGCATGGGTTGCGCCTCATCTATGGGGAGTAACTTTACGCCGAAAGTAAAACTTACGCAAACCGCGTATATCATGCGCCGGGCGCAAGTACATTCGTGAATCGGCGTATCTCCCTCATTTGCATATTTGAATAGAAAATCAATGGGAAAGCGCCACATGCGTCCGGCGTAAATATGCGCCCACTCTACGCCGGCGTAGGCAAGTTACGTCGGTGGGGTGAAGTCTGTTTTTAGGCGTATCTAAGTTTGTGGGTTCGGCGCACAGATACGACGGCGCATATTTGTACTTACGTGGCGTATCGCGAGATACGTCGGCGTAAGTGCTTTGTGAACCCGGGCCTTTGTGTTGCTCTAACTGTGTCCACTAGATGGAGACACAATCCACCATACAGAATATGTACGTGTGTCTATGTGGATTCAATGAAGTTTCTGTGGCAGAAATGCCCATGAGTGGGGAAAATAACGATCGCCTCCCCTGCAGAGGGTGTACGTTTTGCCCACTTGTAAAAAAATGAGGGGTCTATAATTTTTCTCATGGGTGTATTTTATATGATAGAGACAGAATATCAACCAAAAATCCAGAGAGGTCACATGATACAAATGTTATAAATGGAGGAAAATAAGTGTTTGATCCCCAACCCCCCACAGACTGGCTACAGGGGGCGCTCCTGTGGTACACAGATCACTCCTGTCAATGTGAGAAGGTTCTCCTAACGACAACTCGTTATGTGTATAAAAGACACCCGTCCACAGAATCTCTTTTCCTCCAATCACATCTCACCATCACGGGGGAGACCAAAGATCTGTCAGAGGACATCAGGGAGAAGATCGGAGACCAAAGATCTGTCAGAGGACGTCGGGGAGAAGATCGGAGACCAAAGGTCTGTCAGAGGACGTCGGGGAGAAGTTCGGAGACCAAAGATCTGTCAGAGGACGTCGGGGAGAAGATCGGAGACCAAAGATCAGTCAGAGGACGTCGGGGAGAAGATCGGAGACCAAAGATCAGTCAAAGGACGTCGGGGAGAAGATCGGAGACCAAAGATCTGTCAGAGGACGTCGGGGAGAAGATCGGAGACCAAAGGTCTGTCAGAGGACGTCGGGGAGAAGATCGGAGACCAAAGATCTGTCAAAGGACGTCGGGGAGAAGATCGGAGACCAAAGATCTGTCAGAGGACGTCGGGGAGAAGATCGGAGACCAAAGGTCTGTCAGAGGACGTCGGGGAGAAGATCGGAGACCAAAGATCTGTCAGAGGACGTCGGGGAGAAGATTGGAGACCAAAGATCTATCAGAGGACGTCGGGGAGAAGATTGGAGACCAAAGATCGGTCAGAGGACGTCGGGGAGAAGATTGGAGACCTGCACAAGGCTGGAATGGGCTACAAGACCATCAGCTTGGTGAGAAGGAGACAACTGTTGGAGCGATTGGAAGGAACACAAAATAATCATCGATCGTCCTCCTCGGTCTGGAGCACCGAGTATGATTTTGCCTCATGGGGTGAGGATGGTCATGAGAAAAGTGAGGGATCCGCCCAGAACTACACAGGGGAGGAGCTTGTGAAGGATGACAGGGCAGCTGGGACCACAGTCACCATACACACCACCGCCATGGATTGAAATCCTGCAAGGTCCTCCTCCTGAAGGAGACACATCTGAAGTCTCCCAATGGGCATCTAAATGATTCAGAGAAGATCGGGAGGAAGTTCTGTGATCGGATGAGACAAAAATTCATCTCTTTGGCATCAACTCGACTCGCCGTGTTTGGAGGAAGAAGGATGGTGACTATGACCCAAAGAACTCTACCCCACACAGTCCCCCGGGGAGGGTGAAACATGAGGATTTGGGGGGTTTCTCTGATAAAGGTCCAGGCCGACTTTGCTGCATTGAGGGGCCAATGGGCGGGGCCACGTATTGTAAGATCTTGGAGGAGAACCTTCTTCCCTCAGACAGAACACTGAAGATGGGTCATGGATGGGTCTTCCAGCGTGACAATGACCAAAAACATACAAAGCAGTGGCTCAAGAAGAAGCACATTAAGGATCATGGAGTGGTCTAGCCAGTCTCCAGACCTTAATCCTATAAAACATTTATAGAGGGAGGTGAAACTTTGGAGTTGCCAAGCGACAGCCAAGAAACCTTAAGGATTTAGAGAAGAAGCACGTGAAGATGACGGAGTTGCCTAGCCAGTCTCCATACCTTGATCCTATAGAAAATGTATGGAGGGGCTGAAACTTTGATATGCCAAGAAACCTTCAGGATTTAGAGAAGATCTGTAAAGAAGAAGCAAGTGAAGGTCATGGAGTGGCCTAACCGGTCTCCAGACCTTGATCCTATAGAAAATGTATGGAGGAGCTGAAACTTCAAGTTGCCAAGAAACCTTTAGGATTTAGAGAAGATCTGTAAAGAAGAGAAAATCCCTCGTGAGATGTGTGGAGACCTGATCACCAACTACAAGAAACGTCTGACCTCTGTGCTTCCCAACAAGGACCCTCCCCAACTACCCTCTCCTCTTCTCCTTTCCTCCTACATCCTTTTCTCTTTTTGTACTTTTTTCCTTTTTATTTTATTTTTATATCCTCTTTCCTAATATCCTTTCCTTACTACTTTCTCCCTCTAAATTCTCCTCTCACTCTCCAAACTCTCCTCTCCCATTCTAAATTCTATTCTCTTTTTCTCTCTCTCTCTCTCTCTCTCTCTCTCTCTCTCTCTCCCTCTCTCTCTCTTTCTCTCTCTCTCTCTCTAAATTCTCCTCTTTTTAAATTCTCATTTCCTCTCCATCTCTAAATTCTTCTCTCCCCTACTCTCTCCCTCTAACTTCTCCTCTCACTGTCCAAAGTCTCCTCTCCCTTTTTAAATTCTCTTCTCCTGCCTTCTCTCTCTCTCTAAATTCCTCTCATCTCCCTCTCTAAACTCTCCTCTTTTCAAATGCAAATGTCCTTGCATCTCCTCTCCTCTCATTTCCTCTCCATCTCTAAATTCTCCTCTCCCCTACTTTCTCTCTCTAGCTTCTCCTTTCACTTTCCAAATTCTCCTCTCCCTTTCTAAAATTCTCTTCTCCTGCCTTCTCTCTCTCTCTAAATTCCTCTCATCTTCCTCTCTAAACTCTCCTCTTTTAAAATTCTCATTTCCTTGCATCTCCTCTCCCTCTCTAAATTCTCCTCTCCCCTACTCTCTCTAACTTCTCCTCTCATTTCCTCTCCGTCTCTAAATTCTCCTCTTCTCTACTTTCTCTCTCTAACTTCTCCTCTCACTGTCCAAATTCTCCTCTCCCTTTCTAAATTCTCTTCTCCTGCCTTCTCTCTCTCTCTAAATTCCTCTCATCTCCCTCTCTAAACTCTCCTCTTTTCAAATGCAAATGTCCTTGCATCTCCTCTCCTCTCATTTCCTCTCCATCTCTAAATTCTCCTCTCCCCTACTTTCTCTCTCTAACTTCTCCTTTAATTTTTCAAATTCTCCTCTCCCTTTCTAAAATTCTCTTCTCCTGCCTTCTCTCTCTCTCTCTAAATTCCTCTCATCTTCCTCTCTAAACACTCCTCTTTTTAAATTCTCATTTCCTTGCATCTCCTCTCCTCTCCCTCTCTAAATTCTCCTCTCCCCTACTCTCTCTCTCTATCTTCTCCTCTCACTGTCCAAATTCTCCTCTCCCTTTCTAAATTCTCTTCCTCTGCCTTCTCTCTCTCTCTCTCTCTAAATTCCTCTCATCTTCCTCTCTAAACTCTCCTCTTTTTAAATTCTCATTTCCTCGCATCTCCTCTCCCTCTCTAAATTCTCCTCTCCCCTACTCTCTCTAACTTCTCCTCTCATTTCCTCTCCGTCTCTAAATTCTCCTCTCCTCTACTTTCTCTCTCTAACTTGTCCTCTCACTGTCCAAATTCTCCTCTCCCTTTCTAAATTCTCTTCCTCTGCCTTCTCTCTCTCTCTCTCTCTCTCTCTCTCTCTAAATTCCTCTCATCTTCCTCTCTAAACTCTCCTCTTTTTAAATTCTCATTTCCTCGCATCTCCTCTCCCTCTCTAAATTCTCTTTTCCCCTACTCTCTCTAACTTCTCCTCTCATTTCCTCTCCGTCTCTAAATTCTCCTCTCCCCTACTCTCTCTCTCTAACTTGTCCTCTCACTGTCCAAATTCTCCTCTCCCTTTCTAAATTCTCTTCTCCTGCCTTCTCTCTCTCTCTAAATTCCTCTCATCTCCCTCTCTAAACTCTCCTCTTTTGAAATGCTAATTTCCTTGCATCTCCTCTCCTCTCATTTCCTCTCCATCTCTAAATTCTCCTCTCCCCTACTTTCTCTCTCTAACTTCTCCTTTCACTGTCCAAATTCTCCTCTCCCTTTCTAAAATTCTCTTCTCCTGCCTTC
Source organism: Rana kukunoris (assembly GCA_029574335.1). Taxonomy (NCBI): domain Eukaryota; kingdom Metazoa; phylum Chordata; class Amphibia; order Anura; family Ranidae; genus Rana; species Rana kukunoris. Next base: position 93,663 of record JAJQKJ010002510.1, on the reverse strand, counting down.
TCTCTCTCTCTCTAAATTCCTCTCATATTCCTCTCTAAACTCTCCTCTTTTTAAATTCTCATTTCCTCGCATTTCCTCTCCCTCTCTAAATTCTCCTCTCCCCTACTCTCTCTAACTTCTCCTCTCATTTCCTCTCCGTCTCTAAATTCTCCTCTTCTCTACTTTCTCTCTCTAACTTGTCCTCTCACTGTCCAAATTCTCCTCTCCCTTTCTAAATTCTCTTCTCCTGCCTTCTCTCTCTCTCCAAATTCCTCTCATCTCCCTCTCTAAACTCTCCTTTTTTCTAAATTCTCATTTCCTCTCCTCTCTTTTCCTTTTTTTTTCCCTCTCTAATGCCGCGTACACAAGATCAGAAATTCCGCCAGCATATGTGAGCTTTCGGTTGGAAATTCCGAACCGTGTGTAGGGCTCCATCGGACTTTTGCTGTTGGAAATTTCCGCCAGCAAAATATCCGGAAAATCCGAAAGTCTGTAGCAATTCTAATGCGCAAAAATTTCGACGCATGCTCGGAAGCATTGAACTTTTTTCTCGGCTCGTCGTGGTGTTGTACGTCACCGGCGTTCTTGACGGTCAAGAGTTCAGAGAACTTCTGTGTCACCGTGTGTATGCAAGATGAGGTTGAGCGGAATTCCGTCCGAAAAAACATCCAAGGATTTTCTAACTGAAAATCCGATGGTGTGTATTAGTTGACCTCTCATTTCTCCCTCTAAATTCTCCTCTCCCTTCACTCTCCTCTTCTAAATTCTCTTCTCCTGCCTTCTCTCTCTGTAAATTATCCTCTCATCTCTCCTTTCCTCTCCTCTCCCTCTCTAAGGTCTTCTATCCTCTTTCTAAATTCTCATTTCCTCTCCTCTCCTTTCCCTTTATCTCTCGCTTGAAAATTCTTCTCTCTCTTTACACTATTTTTTCTATTCTACTGTCTTCTCTCTCTCTCTCTAAATTCTCCTCTTTTCCTCTCCTCTCTAAATTTTCATCTCTTCTCGTTTCCAACTCCTCCTATTGCCTCCTCTCTTCTTCTCTCTCCTCTTCCCTCCTCTCTGCTTTCCCCTCTCATCTCTCCTTTCCTCTCCTCTCCCTCTCTAAGGCGGCGTACACATGACCGGTTTCCTCGGCAGAATTCAGGAAGAAACTCGACGGGAGACGTATTCTGCCGAGAAACCCGTCGAGGAACTTGTCGAGCCAAAAAGAGAGCGTGTTCTCTATTTCCTCGATGGGCACTGGGAAAATTTGTCTCGACGAGTTTTTTGACTGCCGAACAAGAAACTCGACGGGGAAAACGATGTGTTTCGCCCGACGAGTTTCTCGGTCGTGTGTTCGCGGCCTAAGGTCTTCTATCCTCTTTCTAAATTCTCATTTCCTTCCCTTTCCCTTTATCTCTCTCTCTCTCTCTCTCTCTCTCTCTCTCTCTCTCTCGAAAATTCTTCTCTCTCTGTAAATTCTCCTCTCCTCATCTCTCCTTTCCTCTCCTCTCCCTCTCTAAGCTCTTCATTCTAAATTCTCCTTTCCTCTCATTTCCCTTTATCTCTCTCTCTCTCTCTCTCTCTCTCTCTCTCTCTCTCTCTGTAAATTCTCCTCTCCTCACCTCTCCTTTCCTCTCCTCTCCTCTCCCTCTCTAAGCTCTTCATTCTAAATTCTCCTTTCCTCTCATTTCCCTTTATCACTCTCTCGAAAAATTCTTCTCTCTCTTTCTAATATTTTTTCTATTCTACTGTCCTCTCTCGCTCTCTCTCTCTCTCTAAATTCTCATCTCTTCTCGTTTCGAACCCCTTTTATTGCCTCCCATCTTCTTCTCTCTCCTCTTCCCTCATATCTGCTATCCCCTCTCATCTTGTAGATTCCCCTCTCCTTTTGTATGTTCTCTCCCCCTTTCACCTTCTCCTCTCCCCCTCCTTCCCCCCTCTTTTCCCACCTAAGCTATTCTCTCTTTTGCTCTCCTCTCTCATTGCTCCTCTACCCGCCTCTCCTCCTGTAAACTCTCCTCTTCTCTACTGTCCCTTATATTATTGTACATTTTCCTCGCCCCTTCCCTCTTGTAAATTCCCCTCTCCTCTTGTAAGTTCTCCTTTCCTATTCTCTCCCCTTGTGTACATTTTCCTCTCCTTCTCTTCCCTCCCCCCTTTATCTCTTTTCCTCTTCTCTTCCCTCCTCTTCTTTCTTCTCCTCTCTCCTCTTCATCCCTCCTCTCCTTTCATCATTACTTATCTCTTCTTGTAAACTATTCTCTCCCCCCTGTTCTTCCCTCCTCTCTTTTTCTGTCCTCTTGTGAACTTTCTTCTCCCCTCATCTTATCTTATCTCCTCTTGTAAACTATCCCCCCCCACCTTATCCCTCTGATGCGGCGGCGTACACACGATCATTTTTCAGCATGTCCAAAAAAATGAAGTTTTTCCAACTTCATCATTAAAACGATGCTGCCCACTCCCCCCTGTTCCGTCTAAACCTTTTCCCTCCTCTTGTAAACTTTCCTCTCCCCACCACTTCTTCGTTTCCCCTCTTCAGCCCCCCTTCTCCCCTCATCTCTTCTTATCTCCTCTTGTTAACTCTCCCCTCCACTTCTTTCTTTTCCCCTCTTCAGCCCCCCCCCTCCTTATCTCTTCTTATCTCCTCTTGTATACTCTCCTCTCCACTTCTTTATGTTCTTCTCTTCTCCCCTCTTTATCATTTCTCTCCCCTCATCTCTTTTTCTTATCTCCTTTTGTAAACTCTTTACTGCTCCTCTGCTCTTCTCTCTTCTCCATCCCTTGTAAACTCTCCCCTCATCTCTTCTTATCTCCCCCTTTTATCTCTTTTCCCTCCTCTTGTGAACTATCCTTTCCCCTCCACTTTGCCTCCTCTGCCCTCTTCTTCCCTCTTGTCTCTTATTCCTTCCTCTTCTTTCTTCTCCTATTCCCTCTTTTCCTCTCCCCTCATCTCTTCTTATCTCCTCTTGTAAACTATTGTCTCCCCGCTATTCTTCACTCCTCTTCTTCCCCTCTTCTCCCCTCTTGTCTCCTCCCCATCCTCTCCCCTCTTCAGTCCTCCTCTCTTCTTATCTCCTCTTGTAAACTATTCTCTCCCCCTCTTCTTTCTTCTCCTATTCTCTCCTCTCCTCTTCTTTTCTTTCCTCTCCTTTTCCTTTTATCTCTTCTTATCGCCTCTTGTAAACTAATCTCTCTCCCCTCCACTTCTTTCTTTTCTTCTCAACTCCTTTTCCCATCCCTTGTAAACTCTTTAATCCCCACAACTTCTTTCCCTCCTCTGCCCTCATGTCTCCTCTCTACTCCCTCCCCTCTTTATGCCTCCTCTCCCCTCATCTTCTTATCTTCTCTTGTATATTATCCCCCCCCCCCTTCCCCTTATTTCTTCCTCTTCTTTCCTATTCTCTCCTTTCCTCTCCCCTCATCTCTTATCTCCTCTTGTAAACTATTCTCTCCCCGCTATTATTCTCTCCACATCTTCTTTTTCCTCTCCTCTTGTAAACTCTCCTCTTCACTTCACTTCTTTCTCTCCTCTCCATCTTCTCCCCTCTTCATCAATCACCTCACCTTATCTCCTCTTGTAAACTACCCCCCTCCCCTTATTCCTTCCTCTTCTTTCCTCTCCTCTCCCCTCATCTCTTCTTATTTCCTCTTGTAAACTATTCCCCCCCCCCTTTCTCTTCTCTCCACTCCACTTCTTTCCTCTCCTCTCCATCTTCTCCCCTCTTCATCAATCACCTCACCTTATCTCCTCTTGTAAACTACCCCCCTCCCCTTATTCCTTCCTCTTCTTTCCTCTCCTCTCCCCTCATCTCTTCTTATTTCCTCTTGTAAACTATTCCCCCCCCTTTCTCTTCTCCCCACTCCACTTCTTTCCTCTCCTCTCCCCTCATCTCTTCTTATTTCCTCTTGTAAACTATTCTCTACCCCGTTTCTCTCCTCTCCCCTCCACTTCTTTCTTTTCTTCTCAACTCCTTTTCCCATCCCTTGTAAACTCTTTAATCCCCACCACTTCTTTCCCTCCTCTGCCCTCATGTCTCCTCTCTACTCTCTCCCCTCTTTATGCCTCCTCTCCCCTCATCTTCTTATCTTCTCTTGTATATTATCCCCCCCCCCTTCCCCTTATTTCTTCCTCTTCTTTCCTATTCTCTCCTTTCCTCTCCCCTCATCTCTTATCTCCTCTTGTAAACTATTCTCTCCCCGCTATTATTCTCTCCACATCTTCTTTTTCCTCTCCTCTTGTAAACTCTCCTCTTCACTTCACTTCTTTCTCTCCTCTCCATCTTCTCCCCTCTTCATCAATCACCTCACCTTATCTCCTCTTGTAAACTACCCCCTCCCCTTATTCCTTCCTCTTCTTTCCTCTCCTCTCCCCTCATCTCTTCTTATCTCCTCTTGTAAACTATTCCCCCCCCCCTTCTCTTCTCTCCACTCCACTTCTTTCCTCTCCTCTCCCCTCATCCCTTCTTATCTCCCCTTGTAAACTATTCTCTACCCCGTTTCTCTCCTCTCCCCTCCACTTCTTTCTTTTCTTCTCGTCTCCTTTTCCCATCCCTTGTAAACTCTTCAGTCCCCTCCACTTCTTTCCCTCCTCTCCCCTTCTGTCTCCTCTCCATCCCTCATCTGTGTAGTATGTAGGGGAGCAGTCTCTTCCTCTGTCGGAATAGTAACTTTGGCAGCTCGGCAGTGACAGTAAAAATCTCATTATACGGGATGATCTCATCTCCTCTAATAGGAGCCTCTCGTTGCCTAATTGCTCGGCATGATGTTCTCTGTAGACGATACAATTGTATTCCAATGAGGCGGAATTGGGGCTTTGCAGACACACCTGGCTCATCGGATTTACAAGGTCGCAGGAATGACACCAGATCCTCCTCACCCTGATACTCGGGATTGCCGGGAGATGAGTAATACAATGTTACCGCAGGATCCGCGCGTTTATGGGGGACCGCCAGATTTTACACACTTCATTACATCTCCGTCCCAAAACTAAATACGTGTTTATGAGACCAATAAATAGGAAACTATTTGAATTAAAATATTTTACCGTCAGTGTCATCTCCATACCTTCTGAGGTCCCCTCAGTGTGCATCACAAACCTTCTGAGGTCCCCCCAGTCTCCTCTCCATACCTTCTGAGGTCCCCTCAGTCTCCTCCCCATACCTTCTGAGGTCCCCTCAGTGTCCTCCCCATACCTTCTGAGGTCCCCTCAGTCTCCTCCCCATACCTTCTGAGGTCCCCCCAGTCTCCTCTCCATACCTTCTGAGGTCCCCTCAGTCTCCTCCCCATACCTTCTGAGGTCCCCTCAGTCTCCTCCCCATACCTTCTGAGGTCCCCTCAGTCTCCTCCCCATACCTTCTGAGGTCCCCTCAGTGTCCTCCCCATACCTTCTGAGGTCCCCTCAGTCTCCTCCCCATACCTTCTGAGGTCCCCTCAGTCTCCTCCCCATACCTTCTGAGGTCCCCTCAGTGTCCATCACAAACCTTCTGAGGTCCCCTCAGTGTCCATCACAAACCTTCTGAGGTCCCCCCAGTCTCCTCTCCATACCTTCTGAGGTCCGCTCAGTGTCCATCACAAACCTTCTGAGGTCCCCTCAGTGTCCTCCCCATACCTTCTGAGGTCCCCTCAGTGTCCTCCCCATACCTTCTGAGGTCCCCTCAGTGTCCATCACAAACCTTCTGAGGTCCCCTCAGTGTCCTCCCCATAACTTCTGAGGTCCCCTCAGTGTCCATCACAAACCTTCTGAGGTCCCCTCAGTGTCCTCCCCATACCTTCTGAGGTCCCCTCAGTGTCCTCCCCATACCTTCTGAGGTCCCCTCAGTGTCCATCACAAACCTTCTGAGGTCCCCTCAGTGTCCTCCCCATAACTTCTGAGGTCCCCTCAGTGTCCTCCCCATACCTTCTGAGGTCCCCTTAGTGTCCTCCCCATACCTTCTGGGGTCCCCCCAGTGTCCTCCTCATACCTTCTGAGGTCCGCTCAGTGTCCTCTCCATACCTTCTGGGGTCACCTAAGTGTCCTCATACCTTCTGGGGTCCCCTCTGTGTGCATCACAAACCTTCTGAGGTCCCCCCAGTCTCCTCTCCATACCTTCTGTCCCCCCCACCCTAAGGTCCCCTCAGTCTCCTCCCCATACCTTCTGAGGTCCCCTCCCCAGCACCAAAACCAGTGTCCTCTCCCACCCATACCTTCTGGACTCCCCTCATCACGGTCCCCCCTCCCATACCACCTCACCTAAGTGTCCTCATACCTTCTGTCTCCTCTCACACATCCCCAGGTCCCCTCAGTTCATCACCCTTGTGCATCACACCTCTGTCCCCGTCAACCTTGAGACCCCCCGCTGAACCATCCCCACACCCCCAGGTCCCCCCAGTCTCCTCTCCATACCTTCTGAGGTCCCCTCAGTCTCCTCCCCATACCTTCTGAGGTCCCCTCAGTGTCCTCTCCATACCTTCTGAGGTCCCCTCAGTCTCCTCCCCATACCTTCTGAGGTCCCCTCAGTGTCCTCCCCATACCTTCTGAGGTCCCCCCAGTCTCCTCCCCATACCTTCTGAGGTCCCCTCAGTCTCCTCCCCATACCTTCTGAGGTCCCCTCAGTGTCCTCTCCATACCTTCTGGGGTCACCTAAGTGTCCTCATACCTTCTGAGGTCCCCTCAGTGTGCATCACAAACCTTCTGAGGTCCCCCCAGTCTCCTCTCCATACCTTCTGAGGTCCCCTCAGTCTCCTCCCCATACCTTCTGAGGTCCCCTCAGTGTCCTCTCCATACCTTCTGAGGTCCCCTCAGTCTCCTCCCCATACCTTCTGAGGTCCCCTCAGTGTCCTCCCCATACCTTCTGAGGTCCCCTCAGTGTCCTCCCCATACCTTCTGAGGTCCCCTCAGTCTCCTCCCCATACCTTCTGAGGTCCCCTCAGTCTCCTCCCCATACCTTCTGAGGTCCCCTCAGTGTCCATCACAAACCTTCTGAGGTCCCCTCAGTGTCCATCACAAACCTTCTGAGGTCCCCCCAGTCTCCTCTCCATACCTTCTGAGGTCCGCTCAGTGTCCATCACAAACCTTCTGAGGTCCCCTCAGTGTCCTCCCCATACCTTCTGAGGTCCCCTCAGTGTCCTCCCCATACCTTCTGAGGTCCCCTCAGTGTCCATCACAAACCTTCTGAGGTCCCCTCAGTGTCCTCCCCATAACTTCTGAGGTCCCCTCAGTGTCCATCACAAACCTTCTGAGGTCCCCTCAGTGTCCTCCCCATAACTTCTGAGGTCCCCTCAGTGTCCTCCCCATACCTTCTGAGGTCCCCTTAGTGTCCTCCCCATACCTTCTGGGGTCCCCCCAGTGTCCTCTCCATACCTTCTGAGGTCCCCTCAGTGTCCTCCCCATACCTTCTGAGGTCCCCTCAGTCTCCTCCCCATACCTTCTGAGGTCCCCCCAGTCTCCTCTCCATACCTTCTGGGGTCACCTAAGTGTCCTCATACCTTCTGGGGTCCCCTCTGTGTCCTCCCCATACCTTCTGAGGTCCCCTCAGTGTCCTCCCCATACCTTCTGAGGTCCCCTCAGTGTCCTCCCCATACCTTCTGAGGTCCCCCCAGTCTCCTCCCCATACCTTCTGAGGTCCCCTCAGTGTCCTCCTCATACTTTCTGGGGTCACCTCAGTGTCCTCCCCATACCTCCTGGGGTCTCTTCAATGCCTTTCTTATACCTACTGAGGTCACCTCACTGTCCTCCTCATACTTTCTGAAGTCTCCTAAACCCGGACTGAACTCTGTGTCCTGTCCTATACAGGAAGACCTGAAACCGGACTGAACTTTGTGTCCTGTCCTATACAGGAAGTCCTGAAACCGGACTGAACTCTGTGTCCTGTCCTATACAGGAAGACCTAAACCCGGACTGAACTCTGTGTCCTGTCCTATACAGGAAGACCTGAACCCGGACTGAACTCTGTGTCCTGTCCTATACAGGAAGTCCTGAAACCGGACTGAACTCTGTGTCCTGTCCTATACAGGAAGACCTAAACCCGGTCTTAACTCTGTGTCCTGTCCTATACAGGAAGTCCTGAAACCGGACTCAACTCTGTGTCCTGTCCTATACAGGAAGACCTCAAACCGGACTGAACTCTGTGTCCTGTCCTATACAGGAAGTCCTGAAACCGGACTGAACTCTGTGTCCTGTCCTATACAGGAAGACCTGAACCCGGACTTAACTCTGTGTCCTGTCCTATACAGGAAGTCCTGAAACCGGTCTTAACTCTGTGTCCTGTCCTATACAGGAAGACCTGAACCCGGACTGAACTCTGTGTCCTGTCCTATACAGGAAGACCTGAACCCGGACTTAACTCTGTGTCCTGTCCTATACAGGAAGACCTGAACCCGGACTGAACTCTGTGTCCTGTCCTATACAGGAAGTCCTGAAACCGGACTGAACTCTGTGTCCTGTCCTATACAGGAAGACCTGAACCCGGACTGAACTCTGTGTCCTGTCCTATACAGGAAGACCTGAACCCGGACTGAACTCTGTGTCCCGTCCTATACCTTCTCCTATACGGGAAGACCTGAACCCGGACTGAACTCTGGGTCCCATCCTATACCTTCTCCTATACGGGAAGACCTGAACCCGGACTGAACTCTGTGTCCTGCCCTATACCTTCTCCTATACCGTGCCTCTGCCATGAATTTATTGCCGTGATAAAGACTCTCCAGCGTGAACTTTACACCCGACGCACCCTGAATGTGTTCCGCAATTTGGCGCGCGTTCCCGACTAGGTGAGAAGAACCGTGAGCAGATCTTGTGTTGGGTCCACCTAATGGGGGGGGGGGGGGAGGATTGTCAGCCATTACTGAATGTTACTTTGTACACGTCACTGCACACCCCAATATGGACACATGGCCGCCATTACAGGAGAGAGGGGGAGGGGAGAGAGGGTCCCCCCAGATATGGCGGTCAGAATTGCATCCCACCCACTTGGCACCTCGCTGATCCCAATCTGTAACATTGTTGCAGAAACAATGGAGTTCTCTGTCCGATACTTTTTCTTTTATTTACACGAAGATACAATGTCTCAGGACGAGCTTCCGGGTGCGTCCCCTTCGATATCATTATACGGCATTTCTATGGTGCCAACAGTTGGCGCCGCGCTTTACTCTTCTGATAAGAACGAGCGAAAGGAAAACGCGGAGCGGACTGGGAAGAGAAGGGAGAGGGATTTATCAAAGAGATCGATCGATGATCGCTTCGCTAATCCGTCACCTATTATAAATATATAAAGAGGTCGTCCCCCCCCTCCCCCCCTCCCCTCCCCCCTCTGAAAACCCTGACTGGGAATCTCACAGCTATTAACTAGATGAAAAAGAAATAAATTATTGAAACAAAAATAATAATAATAAAATAAAACATTACGGGCCAGATTCAGGTACATCGGCGCATTATTGGACCGGCGTGGCGCACCGCCTTTACGCTAGACCTGGCGCAATGTAGCCGCGCAATCGGCCTGTCCTCGTCGGTTTTGCGCAGAAATTTGCGCCTGCGCAACGTTATTTCCCGAGGCGCAAGGCGGAGTAATACAAATCGGGGAGGGACGTGGGCGTGTTACATGGAAATGAGCCGTGACCCCATGCAAGTGAAGGGGCGGCCGGCTTCGCGCATGCGGGCTTGAAGGAGACCATGGTCGGCACCTCCCTGCGCATGCTCACAACTCGGGAACGGCGCAATCAGTGAAATTGGAAGTGGACCCGGGCAACTTAGTGAGCTACGCAGACAGCTTAAATAGACAGACACAAACGCACTTCCTTTGCAAAAGTACATCCCTTTGTATCCCTCCCTCTACAGCAAGGTGCTTTTGTTCTGTTGTTTATTAGCATTTGTTTGTTTGTTTGTTTGTTTGTGACGTGTCATTGAGATATTTGGGGACTGTTTTGCAGAGTGATTTTTGTCTTTTATGGGCCAGATTCAGCAAGACTTGCGCTGGAGTATTTCGATATGCGCCGCGTAACTGTGAAGATGCGCCGTTGTATCTCCGCGGCCGTACCCACCAAACTAGATGCGACAGAAAACGGGCCATTTCCGACCGGCTTAACCTTTCCGACGCCGGAGTATCGTCAGCGCATAATTTCGCTTGGCGCATCAGTCGCGCCTATTGATTTCCCCTGCAAATATGCAAATGAGGGAGATTTCCCGATTCGCGAACGGATTAGCACCATATGCTGGCTACATGCGCCGCGCGTATCTCGTGCGTCCGGCGCAAAGTTATTTCTACAAATAGCTGCTTTATCTTTACTCCAGACGGCCACAGGTCAGCAGGAGAGCAGCTACAGCAGCGTTACCGGCGATAAGAGCTAGCTGAGCACCCCCACTTGCAGGACAACACCTCTGTCCATGCTTGTCTGTCATACAGCCATGGAGGAAGACATCATAGGTCTCCATAGCCGAGATGACGGCTGACAGCTCCTGGCCTTTAGAGTTCAGCTTTCTCCTGTGTGTTTGCGGGGAACGGGAGCAGCCATCTCAGAACAAAAGTAACTTCACTGCGGGGAGGGGGAGCAGGATATACTTTAGTGCCGGAATGGCGCATCTACGGGCGCATCTAAAAGCCCAATGGAACGCATTGCGCTGACGTTTCCCGTGAAGTGGTGCCGACGGAAGTTGTGAGCATGCGCACAAGGGGGCGAGTGGAGCCTCCCTCACTGCGCATGCTCCGTGGATGATGCGCTGAACGTAAGCCTCTGCGCTGGGCTCCGCCCATCATTTACATATGATCACACCCACTTCCCCTTGCGTCGGGTTACGCCAGCGCATTTTCGTTACTCCGGCGCAAGTTTAGGAGCAACTGCTATGTGAATAACAGTACTTGCGCTGAAAGTGTCGGCAGAGTAACGTAAATGAGAGACGTTACTCCAAAGTAAAGAAGCGCCCATCTACCTGAATCTGGCCCATATTGTTTTCTTTGTTGTTATTTTGTTTAAATTAGATTTTTGCTGGGCATTTTTTATTTTTGCTGCTCAATTATTTTTTTTTTTTTGGTTGTGTTTGTGTATGATTTGGGAATGTGGGGGTGACATTCCTGCCGGAAAAGGGGTGTCACCCTCATTTGTGGTGGAGAAGTGACCCCCAGGTCCGTGTGAATAGTGTATGAATGTACAGTGACATAATTGGAGCCTTGGCGTGGCGTTGCTGCTCACAAGTCCTGCATGGTGGGCTGGTGCCAATCCAATGTGATGAGGATGTGGGGTGTGTGTGCTAGGGACCACAGTGGTGGGCATCAGAGCTGTATCCTGGCCTAGGCCAACAGGGCCCAGGCCTAGGGCAGCACTTTGCAGGGGGGCAGCACAAAAACAGTCCCCGCCGGCTTGCGCTACACTGTTAGGAAAATTAGTCTAGCGCCATAAAGTGGCCGCGCTGCAACTGTGGGGGGGGGGGGGGGGGGCTTCCATTTTTGACAGTTTTATCGTCCTGGACCACAAACCTTCCTCACTGTGCTATATGTTTCTGCTGCACCATCTTCTTAAAGTAGAACTATAGGCAACACTTTTTTTTTTCATTTTGGGTAGAGTAAGGGGGGGGGGGGGGGGTTAAAGCCCCTGTCAGTTGATTTTTTACCATCCCTGTCCCATTGCGAAGATTTCCCTTCACTTCCTGCTCTATGGGCAACCAGTAAGAGGAAATCTAAGTAAATTAAGGGGATCCATTCCCCCAGGCCCTCAGAACTAGTGTCCTCACTCGAAAATTTCAGGGCGGGTCTTAAACAACACAGGGTGTGGCCGTGACAGGAAGGGGTGGGTCATATTTAAATTAGGGGGTGCACGAGTTTAGTCAGGCCTAGGGCAGCACAAAACCTAAATACACCTCTGCTGTGCATGATTAAAGCGGAGTTCCACCCTTAAAACCACTTGGTTTCATCCCATCCAGCATACCGGCGTCAGCGCCAGTATGCGGGTTTTTTTTTTTTTTAATGCACGTACTTTATAATAAATCATTTAATTCCGTGCACACCGCGGTGTATGTCGCCGCTATAAGGCGCCGCGCCTTCCAGGAAACAGCCGATTAGCGTTCGGCTCTTCTCGGCGCCTGCGCACAGACCCAGGAGCTGACTGCGCAGGCGCGGTATATAGCCGCCTCACGCCCTCCGAAAAAACCCGAACTAGGACCGGCTATTTACGGCTATTTAGGAAATGTGTGTGACAGGTCCTCTTTAACCGCTTCAATACCGGGCTTTTATACCACCTCCATACCGGGTCTATTCTGGCACTTCTCTCCTACATGTAATAATCATCATTCTTTTGCTAGAAAATTACACAGTACCCCCAAACATTATATATGTTTTTTTTTAGCAGACACCCCAGGGAATAAAATGGCGGTCATTCCAAAGTTTTATCTTGCACGGTATTTACGCAATTATTTTTCAAACGCCTTTTTTTTGTAAAAAAAAAATTGTTTTATGAATTAAAAAAATAACAAAACAGTAAAGTTAGCCCAATTTTTTTGTATTATGTGAAAGATTATGTTACACCGAGTAAATAGAGACCCAACATGTCACGCTTTAATTATGCGCACACTCATGGAATGGCGCCAAACTTCGGTACTTAAAAATCTCCATAGGCAACGCTTTATTTATTTTTTACAGGTTACAGTTTAGATTGACAGAGGAGATCTAGTGCTAGATTAGTTGCTGGCGCTCTAACGCACGCGGCGATACCTCACATGTGTGGTTTAAACGGCGTTTACATATGTCGGCGGGACTTGCGTGTGCGTTCGCTTCTGCACGCGAGCTATCGGGGACAGGGGCGTTTTCATATTTTTTTTATCTTTTATTATTTTTTTTTACTTATATTTTATATATTTTTACACTATTTTTTCATTTTTTTTTTTTCCACTTTTACATCCCTTGTAATAGGAAATGTGTGTGACAGGTCCTCTTTATGGAGAGATGCGGGGGGGGGGGGGTCAATAAGACCTCACATCTCACCTCCAGGCTGGAAACCATGAGATTGGTGAAAAAAAATTCACCGATCTCATGAATGGTGACTTACAGGCTTTGTTTACATACGGGGACCCGGGCGTGACGTCATCAGATCGCGCCCGGGTCCTCCGACGGTCATAGAGATGACTGGTGACCATCTGGTCACCAGTCATCTCTATGCTTCCCGCCGCCGCCGACGATTCGTTCTCCGGGCCCCCGAAGGTACAGGTGAGCCAGGAAAAGCACCGGATGGCGGCGGGAGGGGGGGGGGATGTCCCCTCCCGCAGCCTGTAAGAACGATCAAGCGGCGGAACCGCCGCTATGATCGTTCTTACATTGTGCAGAATCGCCGGCTGAAGAAGAGGATATCTGGATGATGCCTCTGGCTGCACCCATCATCCAGATATTCGCCTGCAATGCCCAGGACGTCAATTGACGGCCACTTAGGATGGTAGATCCCATCCCAGGACGTCAATTGTCTATGGCCGGGTATTGAAGTGGTTAAGGGTGGAACTCCGCTTTAATGTGTGTGTTTAACGTGCAAAGGTGCCCAATGTGAGCTGTCTCCTGGCTGCTCTTCCCTCAGAAGACGGGGTAACCTCGGTTAGGGGGGGATTGTCTGGTTCTGGGGTCAGGTCATCACGTAGGTCAATCTGCAGGCCCTTTCCTGCAGGCTGGTGATGTCCTCCTGCAAGGTTGTGGTAATTCCAGGATGGTATGAGGGGTGAGTCTGAAGATGCGAGACACCTCAGAATCTCTCATGCCATAGATGTCTATGCGTGTGTGATATATCAAGTGAAGAGTGAGGGGCTTGTATCAGATAACATTATTATATCCATCAAGGTTTTAAAGGGCTATTGAAAGATAGTGAGACCGTGGGCCAGATTCAGAGAGCCGTAACTCCTGTGTAACTGGGTGTTAGACTGGAGTCATTTCAAATTACGCGCGTTTTCTAGCTAGTCGGAAACCTCAAACCATGAATAGACGCCTGCGGGCTTCAATCCGACTGGATTACGTGTTCGTACGCCTTCGGATCTACGCTGCAATAAAATCGCGGCCGCTGGGTGGACTTCCCGTCGTTTTCCGCGTCGGGGGTATGCAAATGAGCTTTTGCCGGCGATCCCCGAAGTTACGAGCGTCCTTCGCGATCTCTTACGGCGCCTGTAGTCATCTTTTTGCCGCGTAAAGTTATTCCAGCTTTTATCTGGTCTAGTATTAGATGGCCCGTGGTAAGTATGGCCGTCGTTCCCGCGTCGAATCTCAACGTCTTTTTTTTTTTTTACGTAAGTCGTCCGGGAATAGGAATGTCCGTAAATGACGCTACTCAAACAAAAAATGACGTAAACGACGTTAGTTCGCGCGATGCACGGCGGGAAACTTCTGAACGGAGCACGCGCAGTTCGATCGCCGCGGGGACGCGCTTAATTTAAATGCCTCAAGCCCCCCAATCGCGTATTTCGATTCCGCCGCGAGAAATAGACTACGCCGCCGTACCTTACGGGCCGAAATCTACATGAATTCGTCGTAGAGCCAGGTAAAGTACGGCGGCGTAGCGTATCCCTGATACTCTGCGCCAATGTAATTGTACCTGAATCTGGCCCACTGTAATTTTTAAATATAATATAATTCTATATAGATATTATTTAAATATTATATAAATATTGATGATGGTACTAGTTTATTTTATCATTAATTACACCTAACTGAGGCTATACTAACATTTTGATGTTATATAAATATAATAATTATATTACATATATCTATAGCCATCTAATCTATAAATATATATATATATATATATATATATATATATATATATATATTGTGCATTTATTTATTTTAATATTTTACAGACTATTATTTTTTTACTCGATTTTGAAGAGAAATGACATATACTATAATTTTATAACATTACTCTATATATAATTACATCATATATAATCTATAAATATATATTATTGTATATAGATATTATTAAATTATTATATACTTGTAAACTTAATTATATTACATATATATATATATATATATATATATATATATATATCTTTATTTTTATCGGTAATTTGTATATTTTGCATATTATAATTTTTTTTTACTCAGTTACCCAATTTTGAAAGATAATGACATATATAATATTATTTTATAAAATAAACCTACATATAATTATAAAATAAATATATATACATACATATATATTATTGTTTATAGATATTATTTAATTATTATATACTTAATATACTTATATTACATATATCGTATATAATTTTATATATATAAAACTAAAGAATACATATTCTTTAAATATTGTATATATATATATATATATAGTATATGTATTTATATATTATTGTATATAAATATTTAATTATTATATACTTGTAAACGTAATAAAATATATTACATATATCATATACAGTATATCAATATCTATCTAATCTATATATATATTGTGTATATATTTATTTTAATATTCTGCAGATTATTATTTTTTTGCTTGATTTTGAAGAGAAATTACATATTATACTATAATTTTATAATATTACTCTATATATAATTACATCATATATAATCTATAAATATATATTATTGTATATAGATATTATTAAATTATTATATACTTGTAAAAATAATTATATTACTATATATATATATATATATATATATATATATATATATATATATATATATATATATATATATCTTTATTTTTATCGGTAAATTGTATATTTTGCATATTATTATTATTTTTTGTACTCAGTTACCTAATTTTGAAAAATAATGACATATATAATATTATTTTATAAAATGAACCTACATATAATTATAAAATAAATAAATATATATATATATATATATATATATACAGTATGTATATATATATAATATATTACATGTATCATATACAGTATATCAATATCTATCTAATCCATATATATATATTGTGTATTTATTTATTTTAATATTTTGCAGATTATTATTTTTTTACTCGATTTTGAAGAGAAATTTTATAACATTACTCTATATATAATTACATCATATATATAATCTATAAATATATATTATTGTATATAGATATTATTAAATGATTATATACTTGTAAACTTAATTATATTACATATATATATATATATCTCTTTATTTTGTATCGGTAGTTTGTATATTTTGCATATTATTATTTTTAATTTTTTTTACTGAGTTACCCAATTTTGAAAAAGAATGACATATATAATATTATTTTATAAAATGAATCTACATATAATTATAAAATAAATATATATACAGTATATATATATATATATACAGTATGTATATATATATATATATATATATATATATATAATTGTTTATAGATATTATTTAATACATACTTAATATAATTATATTACATATATTGTATATAACTATATATATACATATATATAATTTTTTTAATTATTTACTTTATGTATTTTAATATTTTGCAGATTATTATTGTATTTACTCAATTTTGAAGAATAATTACATATTATTCTATAATTTCATAACAATAATCTATAAATATGTATATATTGTTGTTTATAGTTATTATTAATTTATTATATACTCAATATAATTATAATTCGTATATAATACAGTATATATATATATATGAATATGGAATGGCTCCTCCCACGCTGTCACGTGACGTTGTATTGCGGTCACACGGGGACCACACAAGGCTCCTCATTGGTGGGAAGTCCTCGCCCAGCCCGGGGTTCCTCCCCCCCCCCCCACACATTCCTATAGGCAGGTAGGGCGCAGTGCGCGTTTTGGCCCCGCCCCCCTCCACGCTCAGGTGTCGCACGCCTCGCGTTGCTTGACAACCAGAAAGATGGCCGCTTCCCCCCCCCCCATCACGTGACCACAGCCCGCTCGCTTCTCCGTCCTGCAGGTTGTGAGAGCCGCTCACCTTCTGGCACCGCCCCCGTGCGCACTGCGGCCAGTCAGAGGCCACCGGAGGGTAGCGGGAGGAGGAGACATAGGGAGTGATTGGTGGATGTGAGGAGGAGGGGCGGGGTGACGGGGAGAGGGCGGTGATGCGGCTGGAGGTGCCGATCAGTGTCAGGTTGGAGAGGAGACGAGAGGGAGCTGCGAGCGCTGGAAGGTGAGCGGGGGAGGGGAGAGCAGAGGGAGGGGGTCACATGACCTGACTGTCCACCTGTCATTGTATACAATCTACCATCCCCCCCCCATATACCCCAAATATACACCTGTCCTCATATATATATCCAATGTATACACCTGTCCCCATATACTATATATATATCCAATGTATACACCTGTCCCCATATACTATATATATATATCCAATGTATACACCTGTCCCCATATACTATATATATATCCAATGTATACACCTGTCCCCATATACTATATATATATCCATATACCTGTCCTCATATATATATATATATCCAATGTATACACCTGTCCCCATATACTATATATATATATCCAATGTATACACCTGTCCCCATATACTATATATATATCCAATGTATACACCTGTCCTCATATACTATATATATATCCAATGTATACACCTGTCCCCATATACTATATATATATATATATCCAATGTATACACCTGTCCCCATATACTATATATATATCCAATGTATACACCTGTCCCCATATACTATATATATATATCCAATGTATACACCTGTCCCCATATACTATATATATATATCCAATGTATACACCTGTCCCCATATACTATATATATATATCCAATGTATACACCTGTCCCCATATACTATATATATATCCAATGTATACACCTGTCCCCATATACTATATATATATATCCAATGTATACACCTGTCCTCATATACTATATATATATCCAATGTATACACCTGTCCCCATATACTATATATATATATCCAATGTATACACCTGTCCCCATATACTATATATATATATCCAATGTATACACCTGTCCTCATATACTATATATATATATCCAATGTATACACCTGTCCCCATATACTATATATATATATCCAATGTATACACCTGTCCCCATATACTATATATATATATCCAATGTATACACCTGTCCCCATATACTATATATATATATCCAATGTATACACCTGTCCCCATATACTATATATATATCCAATGTATACACCTGTCCCCATATACTATATATATATATATCCAATGTATACACCTGTCCCCATATACTATATATATATATCCAATGTATACACCTGTCCCCATATACTATATATATATATCCAATGTATACACCTGTCCCCATATACTATATATATATCCAATGTATACACCTGTCCCCATATACTATATATATATATCCAATGTATACACCTGTCCCCATATACTATATATATATATATCCAATGTATACACCTGTCCTCATATACTATATATATATCCAATGTATACACCTGTCCTCATATACTATATATATTTATATCCAATGTATACACCTGTCCTCATATACTATATATATATCCAATGTATACACCTGTCCCCATATACTATATATATATATCCAATGTATACACCTGTCCCCATATACTATATATATATCCAATGTATACACCTGTCCCCATATACTATATATATATATCCAATGTATACACCTGTCCCCATATACTATATATATATATATCCAATGTATACACCTGTCCCCATATACTATATATATATCCAATGTATACACCTGTCCCCATATACTATATATATATATCCAATGTATACACCTGTCCTCATATACTATATATATATCCAATGTATACACCTGTCCCCATATACTATATATATATATATCCAATGTATACACCTGTCCTCATATACTATATATATATCCAATGTATACACCTGTCCCCATATACTATATATATATCCAATGTATACACCTGTCCCCATATACTATATATATATATCCAATGTATACACCTGTCCTCATATACTATATATATATATCCAATGTATACACCTGTCCTCATATACTATATATATATCCAATGTATACACCTGTCCTCATATACTATATATATCCAATGTATACACCTGTCCCCATATACTATATATATATATCCAATGTATACACCTGTCATATACTATATATATATATCCATATACCTGTCCTCATATACTATATATATATCCAATGTATACACCTGTCCTCATATACTATATATATCCAATGTATACACCTGTCCCCATATACTATATATATATTTATATCCAATGTATACACCTGTCCTCATATACTATATATATCCAATGTATACACCTGTCCCCATATACTATATATATATATATCCAATGTATACACCTGTCCTCATATACTATATATATATATCCAATGTATACACCTGTCCTCATATACTATATATATATATCCAATGTATACACCTGTCCTCATATACTATATATATATCCAATGTATACACCTGTCCCCATATACTATATATATATCCAATGTATACACCTGTCCCCATATACTATATATATATCCAATGTATACACCTGTCCCCATATACTATATATATATATCCAATGTATACACCTGTCCTCATATACTATATATATATATATCCAATGTATACACCTGTCCTCATATACTATATATATCCAATGTATACACCTGTCCCCATATACTATATATATATCCAATGTATACACCTGTCCCCATATACTATATATATATATCCAATGTATACACCTGTCCCCATATACTATATATATATCCAATGTATACACCTGTCCCCATATACTATATATATATATCCAATGTATACACCTGTCCTCATATACTATATATATATATATCCAATGTATACACCTGTCCCCTATATATATATACAATGTATACACTGTCCTCATATATATATATATATCCAATGTATACACCTGTCCCCATATACTATATATATATATCCAATGTATACACCTGTCCCCATATACTATATATATATATCCAATGTATACACCTGTCCCCATATACTATATATATATCCAATGTATACACCTGTCCCCATATACTATATATATATATCCAATGTATACACCTGTCCCCATATACTATATATATATCCAATGTATACACCTGTCCCCATATACTATATATATATATCCAATGTATACACCTGTCCCCATATACTATATATATATATCCAATGTATACACCTGTCCTCATATACTATATATATATCCAATGTATACACCTGTCCCCATATACTATATATATATATATCCAATGTATACACCTGTCCTCATATACTATATATATATATCCAATGTATACACCTGTCCCCATATATATATATATATATCCAATGTATACACCTGTCCCCATATACTATATATATATATCCAATGTATACACCTGTCCCCATATACTATATATATATATCCAATGTATACACCTGTCCCCATATACTATATATATATATCCAATGTATACACCTGTCCCCATATACTATATATATATCCAATGTATACACCTGTCCCCATATACTATATATATATATCCAATGTATACACCTGTCCCCATATACTATATATATATCCAATGTATAACCTGTCCCCATATACTATATATATATACCAATGTATACACCTGTCCCCATATACTATATATATATATCCAATGTATACACCTGTCCCCATATACTATATATATATATCCAATGTATACACCTGTCCCCATATACTATATATATATATCCAATGTATACACCTGTCCCCATATACTATATATATATATATCCAATGTATACACCTGTCCTCATATACTATATATATATATCCAATGTATACACCTGTCCCCATATACTATATATATATATATATATCCAATGTATACACCTGTCCCCATATACTATATATATATCCAATGTATACACCTGTCCCCATATACTATATATATATCCAATGTATACACCTGTCCCCATATACTATATATATATCCAATGTATACACCTGTCCCCATATACTATATATATATATCCAATGTATACACCTGTCCTCATATACTATATATATATCCAATGTATACACCTGTCCTCATATACTATATATATATCCAATGTATACACCTGTCCTCATATACTATATATATATCCAATGTATACACCTGTCCTCATATACTATATATATATATCCAATGTATACACCTGTCCCCATATACTATATATATATCCAATGTATACACCTGTCCCCATATACTATATATATATCCAATGTATACACCTGTCCCCATATACTATATATATATATCCAATGTATACACCTGTCCCCATATACTATATATATATATCCAATGTATACACCTGTCCCCATATACTATATATATATATCCAATGTATACACCTGTCCCATATACTATATATATATCCAATGTATACACCTGTCCCCATATACTATATATATATATCCAATGTATACACCTGTCCCCATATACTATATATATATCCAATGTATACACCTGTCATATACTATATATATATCCAATGTATACACCTGTCATATATATATATATATCCAATGTATACACCTGTCCCCATATACTATATATATATATCCAATGTATACACCTGTCCCCATATACTATATATATATCCAATGTATACACCTGTCCCCATATACATATACTATATATATATCCAATGTATACACCTGTATACACCTGTCCCCATATACTATATATATATCCAATGTATACACCTGTCCCCATATACTATATATATATATCCAATGTATACACCTGTCCCCATATACTATATATATATATCCAATGTATACACCTGTCCCCATATACTATATATATATCCAATGTATACACCTGTCCCCATATACCTGTCCCCATATATATATATATATCCAATGTATACACCTGTCCCCATATACATCCTGTATACATATACTATATATATATCCAATGTATACACCTGTCCCCATATACTATATATATATATCCAATGTATACACCTGTCCTCATATACTATATATATATCCAATGTATACACCTGTCCCCATATACTATATATATATATATATCCAATGTATACACCTGTCCCCATATACTATATATATATATCCAATGTATACACCTGTCCCCATATACTATATATATATCCAATGTATACACCTGTCCCCATATACTATATATATATATCCAATGTATACACCTGTCCCCATATACTATATATATATATCCAATGTATACACCTGTATACTATATATATCCAATGTATACACCTGTCCCCATATACTATATATATATCCAATGTATACACCTGTCCCCATATACTATATATATATATCCAATGTATACACCTGTCCCATATACTATATATATATCCAATGTATACACCTGTCCCCATATACTATATATATATATCCAATGTATACACCTGTCCCCATATACTATATATATATATCCAATGTATACACCTGTCCCCATATACTATATATATATATCCAATGTATACACCTGTCCCCATATACTATATATATATATCCAATGTATACACCTGTCCCCATATACTATATATATATCCAATGTATACACCTGTCCCCATATACTATATATATATATCCAATGTATACACCTGTCCCCATATACTATATATATATCCAATGTATACACCTGTCCCCATATACTATATATATATATCCAATGTATACACCTGTCCTCATATACTATATATATATATCCAATGTATACACCTGTCCCCATATACTATATATATATATATATCCAATGTATACACCTGTCCCCATATACTATATATATATATCCAATGTATACACCTGTCCCCATATACTATATATATATATCCAATGTATACACCTGTCCTCATATACTATATATATATCCAATGTATACACCTGTCCCCATATACTATATATATATATCCAATGTATACACCTGTCCCCATATACTATATATATATATATCCAATGTATACACCTGTCCCCATATACTATATATATATATATATATCCAATGTATACACCTGTCCCCATATACTATATATATATATATCCAATGTATACACCTGTCCTCATATACTATATATATATCCAATGTATACACCTGTCCCCATATACTATATATATATATATATCCAATGTATACACCTGTCCCCATATACTATATATATATCCAATGTATACACCTGTCCCCATATACTATATATATATCCAATGTATACACCTGTCCCCATATACTATATATATATCCAATGTATACACCTGTCCCCATATACTATATATATATATCCAATGTATACACCTGTCCCCATATACTATATATATATATATATATCCAATGTATACACCTGTCCCCATATACTATATATATATATATCCAATGTATACACCTGTCCTCATATACTATATATATATCCAATGTATACACCTGTCCCCATATACTATATATATATATATATCCAATGTATACACCTGTCCCCATATACTATATATATATATCCAATGTATACACCTGAGTGTTTGTCATTCAATTCTATAATGGATAACAGCTATTTATAGGATTGTGAACATGAAGCTGGATGGTGATTGGTGGGAAGGATTGGATTCAGTGGTTGGGCTCCTCCCCCTCGTTTTGGTCTTTAGCAGACGCCATTGCTGACCTCGGCGTAGCCGGGCGACGATGTCTGTACAGGAGATATGCATTGTGGAATCTGTCGTCTTATTGGACGTCTCCGTTTTGGGCGGAGCGTGAGGAGTTGATGTATAAATCGGGGGACGTATCTGGACGTTTCTTGTACCCCCCCCCCGATGGCGGTTCCGAACACGACTGTCGTATTGGGGCAGCAGAGGTCCGATTCCTTCTTTGGCGCCGCTTCTTGTAGTGCGGGTCACAGAGCAAGTCCGGGGATTGTGTATACCGCTCTGCATGCAGCACCCCAGGATGAAACTGCCCCCCCCCCACACACACACAGTCCCCAAGATGAGACCCCCCTCTACCTGAGGGTGAACCCCCCCCCCCCAAACTCCCAGGATCAGGCCCCCTCCCAAAGGTCTTGAGAATGAAACCTCCCATTTATACCAACACCCCCCCCCCCCCTGTTTTTGAAAGAGAACTTCTTCCCGCCCTCCCCTCCCACAGAGGTCCCTGGAATGGGTCTTTCAACCCAAAGCCCCCCTCAAAAGGTCATGAGGATGAGACGACCCCCCCCCACCCACAGGTTTCTGGAATGAGAACTTTCTCAGCAGGTCCCTGAAATGAGATCCCCCCCAAAGGTCCTGAGGAAGGATGAACCCCCCAAACGATCCCAGCCCCCCCCAAAAGGTCTTGGGGATTAATGCCCCCACTTATATTTCTGGAATGCGAACTTTCTCCCTCCCCCCAGAGGTCCCCGGAATGAGACTCTCTCAACCCCACTCAAAAGGTCATGTGGATGAGACCCCCCCCCCCCTCCCCGCAGGTCCCCTGGAATAAGACCAAACACCCCCTTACAGATCTCCAGAATGGGCCCCTACAACACCTAGCCACCCCGCCCAATGAGACCACCCCCCCATAAAAGTTCCTGAGGATGAATCCCCCTCCCGTGGGTCCCTCTGAGTATAAGACCCCCTCACAGGCCTCAGGAGGTTTAACCCCCCCCCCCCCAAGGGAACCCAGAACAAATCCCCCCCACCTCTAAAATTGGTTTGGGGTTAAAACCCCCGCTGGTCCCCAGGATGAACCCCCCCTGCCCCCCACAGGTTTTTGGAATGAGAACCCCCCAGCAGGTCCCTAGAATTAACCCCCCCCCCCCCCAAAAGGTCCTGAGGATGAATAACCCCCCCCCCCCCGCAGAGCTCCCTCTGAGGATCATTCCCCCAAACACCCCTAAGGACCCTGCCCCCCCCCCCCCAAACAGGTCTTGAGGATGAGAACTCCCACTAATACCTACCCCAGAGCCCCCGCAATGAGATTCTATCAATCCCTCAACCCACAGCCCCCTCTCAAAAGGTCATGAGGATGAGACCCCCTAATCCCCCCCCCCTGTAATAAGACTAAACAACCCCCCCAATCCCCCAGGTCCCTAGCATTAAACCCCCCCCCCTCCCCCATACAGGTCCCCTACAACACCTAGCCCCCACCGGTAGTACATGGCTCTGGATTGCTCTCGCCCATATGATGAATGTATGGACTCGTCCCCAGAGCCTGAAAAGCGCGTTTTGTAAAGAAGGCAGCGTGACCGCGCCGAGACGCAGCGCCTGAATCCTGCAGACTGAGCACTATAATAATAATATATGGGGGACGTCACGCCGTGTAATGTTCCGTATCACGCGGTTACATTAGGCGGTCTTTAAATTCCCAGCACAGCGCCCGCTGCTCTCCCGTCACCAATTCTGTTTATTTCAGAGACTTTGTGATTTATTTTCGGGGTGCGGAAAAGTAGAAGAGACTGCGCTGCTCACCCCGAGACTGGGCCGCTCACCCCGAGACTGGGCCGCTCACCCCGAGACTGGGCCGCTCACCCCGAGACTGGGCCGCTCACCCCGAGACTGGGCCGCTCACCCCGAGACTGGGCCGCTCACCCCGAGACTGGGCCGCTCACCCCGAGACTGGGCCGCTCACCCCGAGACTGCGCCGAACAGAATGTAATACTCGGACTGCTACAATGTAAACCAAATTCACATGAAATGCAAGAAGTATAATCCAAATATAAAGCAATACAATGAGGACGGTGGTGGGGGGGGCGCCTGCGGGGACAATGCTGGGAATGGGGAGAAGGGGTGGAGGGCGAGGCTGGGATTGGGGAGAAGGGGGGAGGGCGAGGCTGGGATTGGGGAGAAGGGGGGAGGGCGAGGCTGGGATTGGGGAGAAGGGGGGGGAGGGCGAGGCTGGGATTGGGGAGAAGGGGGGGGAGGGCGAGGCTGGGATTGGGGAGAAGGGGGGAGGGCGAGGCTGGGATTGGGGAGAAGGGGGGGAGGGCGAGGCTGGGATTGGGAAGAAGGGGGAGGGCGAGGCTGGGATTGGGGAGAAGGTGGGGGGCGAGGCTGGGATTGGGGAGGAGGGTGAGGCTGGGATTGGGGAGAAGGGGGGAGGGCGAGGCTGGGATTGGGGAGAAGGGGGGAGGGCGAGGCTGGGATTGGGGAGAAGGGGGGAGGGCGAGGCTGGGATTGGGGAGAAGGGGGGAGGGCGAGGCTGGGATTGGGGAGAATTGGGGGGGGAGGGCGAGGCTGGGATTGGGGAGAAGGTGGGGGGCGAGGCTGGGATTGGGGAGAAGGTGGGGGGCGAGGCTGGGATTGGGGAGAAGGGGGAGGGTGAGGCTGGGATTGGGGAGAAGGTGGGGGGCGAGGCTGGGATTGGGGAGAAGGTGGGGGGCGAGGCTGGGATTGGGGAGAAGGGGGGAGGGCGAGGCTGGGATTGGGGAGAAGGTGGGGGGCGAGGCTGGGATTGGGGAGAAGGGGGGAGGGCGAGGCAGACATTGCTGAGTAATTGGCAGTGAAAAGGCTTTTGGATCCATGTGGAGTTCCTGTCCCGGGGCCGGAGGAGGGGAGAGTGTTTTGTGTTTGGCGGTGGATCGCCGGGAGGCTCCTCCTGTGTGTTTTGTACACCTGACTGATCGCAGGGCCGGCCGCCTGGAACACAATAATTGTCACCCACACAGGAGCTTCCTGTCCGCTGACTTTCCTGCAGTGAAACTGACTGAGCAGAGAGTGAAACTCGCCCATCCCAGGCCAGCCGCTGGAGCTTCACACTGCCTGCTGAGACTGTCGCTGTACTCTCTCCACACAGTGATGAGGCTGTCGCTGTGCACTAACCGCTGACACTGCGATCTCCCCGCAGTCCTGAGACTGTCGCTGTGCGCCCCCCGCAGTCCTGAGACTGTCGCTGTGCGCCACCTGCCGATACTGTTGCTGTGCGCTCCACGCAGTCCTAATGCCGCGTACACACGGTCGTTTTTTGCAATGAAAAAAAAACGACGTTTTTTAAAACGTCATTTAAATTGATGGTGTGTGGGCAAAACGTCGTTTTTTGTCTTAAAAAAAACGACAAAAAAAAAATTCCAACATGCTTGAATTTTTTGTGTCGTTTTTCAAAACGTCGTTTTTTGTTTCACAAAAAGTCACCGTGTGTAGCAAAAACGTCGTTCAAAACGAAGTTTTTCAACCCGCGCATGCCCAGAAGCTAGTTATGAAGCGAGCTTCAATGGAAAAGAGTGGTGAACGTAACCTCGCTTTTTGTGAAAAAACGATGGTGTGTATGCAAAATTGTCTTTGAAAAGTGACGTTTCAAAAACGTCGTTTTTTTACTTCACAGAAAACGTCGTTTTTTTTCATCGCAAACGACCGTGTGTACGCGGCATAAGAGTGTTGCTGTGCACCCACCGCTGACACTGTCGCTGCGCGCTCCACGCAGTCATGAGTGTCGCTGTACTTCCCTCTGAAGAGCTTGGCCTGACTTGGAGAACTCTCTCTTTCCTCTCGTATCTCTACATTCTCTTTCCCTTTTGCTCTCTCTTCTTCATCCTCTTATCTTTTCACTCACACTTTTTTTTTTTTTTTTTTCATCCTTAGCCCTTACACATTCCTCTGCTCTATGCCTTCCCCTCCTTCGCTTGGTTCTCTCCCCTTCGCTTGGTTCTCTCCCCTTGGTTCTCTCCCCTTGGTTCTCTCCCCTTCGCTTCTTTCTCTCCCCTTCGCTTCTTTCTCTCTCCTTCGCTTCTTTCTCTCCCCTTCGCTTCTTTCTCTCCCCTTCGCTTCTTTCTTCTTTCTCTCCCCTTCGTCTTTCTTCCCCTTTCTCTCTCCCCTTCGTCTTTCTCGCGTCTTTCTCTCCCCTTCGCGTCTTTCTCTCCCCTTCGCGTCTTTCTCTCCCCTTCGCTTCTTTCTCTCCCCTTCGCTTCTTTCTCTCCCCTTCGCGTCTTTCTCTCCCCTTCGCGTCTTTCTCTCCCCTTCGCGTCTTTCTCTCCCCTTCGCGTCTTTCTCTCCCCTTCGCTTCTTTCTCTCCCCTTCGCTTCTTTCTCTCCCCTTCGCTTCTTTCTCTCCCCTTCGCTTCTTTCTCTCTCCTTCGCTTCTTTCTCTCTCCTTCGCTTCTTTCTCTCTCTTCGCGCTCTCTCCTTCGCTCTTCTCTCTCCCTTCGCTTCTTTCTCTCTCCTTCGCTTCTTTCTCTCTCTCCTTCGCTTCTTTCTCTCTCCTTCGCTTCTTCTCTCTCCTTCGCCTCTCTCTCCTTCGCTTCTTTCTCTCCTTCGCTTCTTTCTCTCTCTCCTTCGCTTCTTTCTCTCTCTCCTTCGCTTCTTTCTCTCTCTCCTTCGCTTCTTTCTCTCTCTCCTTCGATTCTTTCTCTCTCTCCTTCGATTCTTTCTCTCTCTCCTTCGATTCTCTCTCTCTTCTCTCTCTCTTCGCTTCTTTTCTCTCTCCTTCGCTTCTTTCTTCTCGCTTCTTTCTCTCTCCTTCGCTTCTTCTCTTCTTTCTCTCTCCTTCGCTTCTTTCTCTCTCTCCTTCGCTTCTTTCTCTCTCTCCTTCGCTTCTTTCTCTCCCCTTCGCTTCTTTCTCTCCCCTTCGCTTCTTTCTCTCCCCTTCGCTTCTTTCTCTCTCTCCTTCGCTTCTTTCTCTCTCTCCCTTCGCTTCTTCTCTCTCTCCTTCGCTTCTCTCTCCTTTCTTTCTCTCCTTCGCTTCTTTCTCTCTCCTTCGCTTCTTTCTCTCCCTTCGCTTCTTTCTCTCTCCTTCGCTTCTTTCTCTCTCCTTCGCTTCTTTCTCTCTCCTTCGCTTCTTTCTCTCTCCTTCGCTTCTTTCTCTCTCCTTCGCTTCTTTCTCTCTCTCCTTCGCTTCTTTCTCTCCTTCGCTTCTTTCTCTCTCTCCTTCGATTCTTTCTCTCTTCTTCGATTCTCTCTCTCTCCTTCGCTTCTTTCTCTCCCCTTCGCTTCTTTCTCTCTTCGCTTCTTTCTCTCCCTTCGCTCTCCTTCGCTTCTCTCTCCTTCGCTTCTTTCTCTCCTTCGCTTCTCTCTCTTCGCTTCTTTCTCTCTCCTTCGCTCTCTTTCTCTCTCTCCTTCGCGCTCTCTTTCTCTCTCTCCTTCGCTTCTTTCTCTCTCCTTCGCTTCTTTCTCTCTCCTTCGCTTCTTTCTCTCTCTCCTTCGCTTCTTTCTCTCTCTCCTTCGCTTCTTTCTCTCTCTCCTTCGCTTCTTTCTCTCTCTCCTTCGCTTCTTTCTCTCTCTCCTTCGCTTCTTTCTCTCTCTCCTTCGCTTCTTTCTCTCTCTCCTTCGCTTCTTTCTCTCTCTCCTTCTTTCTCTCTCCTTCGCTTCTTTCTCTCTCCTTCGCTTCTTTCTCTCCCCTTCGCTTCTTTCTCTCTCCTTCGCTTCTTTCTCTCCCCTTCGCTTCTTTCTCTCCCCTTCGCTTCTTTCTCTCCCCTTCGCTTCTTTCTCTCTTCGCTTCTTTCTCTCTCTCCTTCGCTTCTTCTCGCTTTCTCTCTCCCCTTCGCTTCTTTCTCTCCCCTTCGCTTCTTCTCCCCTTCGCTCTTTCTCTCTCCTTCGTCTTTCTCTCTCTTTCTTTCTCTCTCCTTCGCTTCTTTCTCTCTCCTTCGCTTCTTTCTCTCCTTCGCTTCTTTCTCTCTTCTTCGCTTCTCTCTCTCTCCTTCGCTTCTTCTTCTCTCGATTCTTTCTCTCTCCCTTCGATTCTTTCTCTCTCTCCTTCGATTCTTTCTCTCTCTCCTTCGATTCTTTCTCTCTCTCCTTCGCTTCTTTCTCTCTCCTTCGCTTCTTTCTCTCTCCTTCGCTTCTTTCTCTCTCCTTCGCTTCTTTCTCTCTCCTTCGCTTCTTTCTCTCTCTCCTTCGCTTCTTTCTCTCTCTCCTTCGCTTCTTTCTCTCTCTCCTTCGCTTCTTTCTCTCTTCTCGCTTCTCTCTCTCCTTCGCTTCTTTCTCTCTCTCCTTCGCTTCTTTCTCTCTCTCCTTCGCTTCTTTCTCTCTCTCCTTCTTCTTTCTCTCTCTCCTTCGCTTCTTTCTCTCTCTCCTTCGCTTCTTTCTCTCTCTCCTTCGCTTCTTTCTCTCTCTCCTTCGCTTCTTTCTCTCTCTCCTTCGCTTCTTTCTCTCTCTCCTTCGCTTCTTTCTCTCTCTCCTTCGCTTCTTTCTCTCTCTCCTTCGCTTCTTTCTCTCTCTCCTTCGCTTCTTTCTCTCTCTCCTTCGCTTCTTTCTCTCTCTCCTTCGCTTCTTTCTCTCTCTCCTTCGCTTCTTTCTCTCTCTCCTTCGCTTCTTTCTCTCTCTCCTTCGCTTCTTTCTCTCTTCTCGCTTCTCTCTCTCCTTCGCTTCTTTCTCTCTCTCCTTCGCTTCTTTCTCTCTCTCCTTCGCTTCTTTCTCTCTCTCCTTCGCTTCTTTCTCTCTCTCCTTCGCTTCTTTTCTCTCTTCTTTCTCTCTCTCCTTCGCTTCTTTCTCTCTCTCCTTCGCTTCTTTCTCTCTCTCCTTCGCTTCTTTCTCTCTCTCCTTCGCTTCTTTCTCTCTCTCCTTCGCTTCTTTCTCTCTCTCCTTCGCTTCTTTCTCTCTCTCCTTCGCTTCTTTCTCTCTCTCCTTCGCTTCTTTCTCTCTCTCCTTCGCTTCTTTCTCTCTCTCCTTCGCTTCTTTCTCTCTCTCCTTCGCTTCTTTCTCTCTCTCCTTCGCTTCTTTCTCTTTCTCTCTCTCCTTCGCTTCTTTCTCTCTCTCCTTCGCTTCTTTCTCTCTCTCCTTCGCTTCTTTCTCTCTCTCCTTCGCTTCTTTCTCTCTCTCCTTCGCTTCTTTCTCTCTCTCCTTCGCTTCTTTCTCTCTCTCCTTCGCTTCTTTCTCTCTCTCCTTCGCTTCTTTCTCTCTCTCCTTCGCTTCTTTCTCTCTCTCCTTCGCTTCTTTCTCTCTCTCCTTCGCTTCTTTCTCTCTCTCCTTCGCTTCTTTCTCTCTCTCCTTCGCTTCTTTCTCTCTCTCCTTCGCTTCTTTCTCTCTCTCCTTCGCTTCTTTCTCTCTCTCCTTCGCTTCTTTCTCTCTCTCCTTCGCTTCTTTCTCTCTCTCCTTCGCTTCTTTCTCTCTCCTTGGTTCTCTCTCCTTCGCTTGGTTCTCTCTCCTTGGTTCTCTCCCCTTGGTTCTCTCCCCTTCGCTTGGTTCTCTCTCCTTGGTTCTCTCCCCTTCGCTTGGTTCTCTCTCCTTGGTTCTCTCCCCTTCGCTTGGTTCTCTCTCCTTGGTTCTCTCCCCTTCGCTTGGTTCTCTCCCCTTCGCTTGGTTCTCTCTCCTTCGCTTGGTTCTCTCCCCTTCGCTTGGTTCTCTCCCCTTCGCTTGGTTCTCTCCCTTCGCTTGGTTCTCTCCCCTTCGCTTGGTTCTCTCCCCTTCGCTTGGTTCTCTCCCCTTCGCTTGGTTCTCTCCCCTTCGCTTGGTTCTCTCCCCTTCGCTTGGTTCTCTCTCCTTCGCTTGGTTCTCTCCCCTTCGCTTGGTTCTCTCCCCTTCGCTTGGTTCTCTCCCCTTCGCTTGGTTCTCTCCCCTTCGCTTGGTTCTCTCCCCTTCGCTTGGTTCTCTCTCCTTCGCTTGGTTCTCTCTCCTTCGCTTGGTTCTCTCTCCTTCGCTTGGTTCTCTCTCCTTCGCTTGGTTCTCTCTCCTTGGTTCGTTCTCTCCCCTTCGCTTGGTTCTCTCTCCTTCGCTTGGTTCTCTCTCCTTCGCTTGGTTCTCTCTCCTTCGCTTGGTTCTCTCTCCTTGGTTCGTTCTCTCCCCTTCGCTTCTTCCTCCTTTTTTTTTTAATTTTTTTTTTGTTTTTCCCCCACCTCTCTCTCTCTTCTCTCCTTATCTCTCACTTTACTTTTGTACTTTTACTCTTTATTGATCTTCTAACAAATGAGAGCTAAAAATATCCCTGTGTGACATTTCCCGCAATTACTTCCACACATGGAATGTTGTATATAGAGGAGAAACAGAAGCCAATTAGAGAAAGTCATTCTATGGAGGAGAATAGAATTCCAGAATGACGTAGGAATCCATCGAAGGTTTGCAGAGTAAAGCCGACTGAATGAGATCCTTTCTGTGAGATCTCCATACAACTTTCTCTAGAAGATGATGAGATCCTGTGTACAGTGCTTTGAAAAAGTATTCATACCCCCTCCTATATACAGTGCCTTGAAAAAATATTCATACCCCTTGAAATTTCCCACATCTTCTCATGTTACAACCAAAAACGTGAATGTATTTTATTGGGATTTTATGTGAGGGACACAAAGTGTCACCTAATTGTGAAGTGGAAGGAAAATGATACAAATAAATATGTGAAAAGTTTGGGGGGAGGGGCATTTGTGTTCCGCCCCCTTTACTCTGATAATTAAAATCTAGGGGAACCAATTGCCTTCAGAAGTCTAATTAGTAAATAGAGCCCCCCTGTGTGTCATTTAATCTCAGTATAAATACAGCTGTTCTGTGAAGCCCTCAGAGGTTTGTTAGGGAACCTTAGTGAACAAACGGCATCATGAAGGCCGAGGAACACACCGGACAGGTCAGGGATAAAGTTGTGGAGAAGTATAAAGCAGGGGGGAGGTTATAAAAAAAAAAAACTCTCCCAAGCTTTGAAGATCTCACGGAGCTTCTGTTCAATCCGTCATCGGAAAATGGAAAGAGTACGGCACAACCGCAAACCTACCAAGACACGGCCGTCCACCTAAACTGACCGGGCCGGGCAAGGAAAGCGTTCATCAGAGAAGCAGCCAAGAGGTCCATGGTAACTCTGGAGGAGCTGCACAGCTCAGGGGGGAGAATCTCTCCACAGGACAGCTATTAGTGGTGCTCTCCACAAATCTCCCCTATGGAAGAGTGACGAGAAGAAAGACATTGGGGAAAGAAAGACATAAGAAGTCCTGTGTGTGCAGTTTGTGAGAAGCCATGTGGGGGAGGGGACACAGCAAACATGTGAAAGAAGCCGCTCTGGTCACATGACACCAAAATTCAACTTTTCCGCTATGTGTGGGGGAAAACTAACACTGCACATCACCCTGAACACACTGTGAAACATGGTGGTGGCAGCATCATGTGATGGGGATGCTTTTCTTCAGCAGGGACAGGGAAGCTGGTCAGAGTTGATGGGAAGATGGATGGAGACAAATACAGGGCAATCTTTGAAGAAAACACGCTAGTCTGCAAAAGACTTGAGACCGGGGGCGGAGGTTCACCTGCCAGCAGGACGACGACCCTAAAGTACAGCCAGAGCTACAATAGAATGGTTTAGATCAAAGCCTATTCATGAGTTAGAATGGCCCAGCCACAGTCCAGACCTAAATCACACTGAGAATCTGTGGCAAGACCTGAAAATTGCTGATCACAGACGCTCTCCATCCAATCTGACAGAGACAGAGATATTTTACAGAGAAGAATGGGCAGAAATGTCCCCTCTCTAGATGTGCAAAGCTGGTAGAGACACCCCCAAAAAGACTTGTAGAGAAAGGGGGTTCTACAAGGTATTGGCTCCGGGGGGCGCCACACAAATGCCCCTCCCCCCCACACTTTTCACAGATTTATTTGTATCATTTTCCTTCCACTTCACAATTATGTGACACTTTGTGTTGGTCCATCACATAAAATCCCCAAATAATACATTTACGTTTTTTGTTGTAACATCACAAAATGTGGAGAATTCCGAGGGGTATGAATACTTTTTCAGGGCACAGTCTGTGATCTCTATACAATTCCTTCTATCAGGTGAGATTATGTGTACACTCTATTTCCTGTCTCTCTGGTTTCTCCTCCTTGCCCCTCTGTCTCGCCCTTTCCATCTCTCCTCCTCTTCCTCGTCACATCTCTTGGTTATCTTGTATATAATAATCATTATATGAGGAAGGTGCCCGTGTTCCTCCCAGCATTCCTGGAGCACCAGTCATCCTCGGTGTCGGG
This sequence comes from Rana kukunoris, assembly GCA_029574335.1. NCBI lineage: Eukaryota > Metazoa > Chordata > Amphibia > Anura > Ranidae > Rana > Rana kukunoris. The sequence goes on along the minus strand of JAJQKJ010002510.1, from coordinate 59,927 downwards.
TCAGATCTCGGGCTCGGTGTCGGGTCAGATCTCGGGCTCGGTGTCGGGTCAGATCTCGGGCTCGGTGTCGGGTCAGATCTCGGGCTCGGTGTCGGGTCAGATCTCGGGCTCGGTGTCGGGTCAGATCTCGGGCTCGGTGTCTCTTATGGGATGTGGATTTGCCTGAATGTGTCCTATGTGTTTTATTTCCCATGGTGCCATGCAGACTGGAGAGGGGGCTCCTGTGTGGCCCTATAATGGTTATCTGTGAGGGCCCATCCTACTGATTTCATAAACTGACAAAAGAAGAAAATGATCTGGGTTCACTATCTCTGTTACCAGGTCCAATCTATGTCTGGACCCTTCATCCAGTTCTGTTCTCTGCCCAGTCCCTTCTCCACCCAGTCCCATCTGTGCCTTGTCCCTTCTCCACCCTGCTCAATCTATACTTGGTCCCTTCTCCACTCAGTCCGATCTATGCTGGGACCCATCTCTATCAAGTCCCCTCTGCGCCCCGTCGTTTCTTCTATCAAGTCCCCTCTGCGCCCCGTCGTTTCTCCTATCAAGTCCCCTCTGCGCCCCGTCGTTTCTCCTATCAAGTCCCCTCTGCGCCCCGTCGTTTCTCCTATCAAGTCCCCTCTGCGCCCCGTCGTTTCTCCTATCAAGTCCCCTCTGCGCCCCGTCGTTTCTCCTATCAAGTCCCCTCTGCGCCCTGTCGTTTCTCCTATCAAGTCCCCTCTGCGCCCCGTCGTTTCTCCTATCAAGTCCCCTCTGCGCCCTGTCGGTTCTCCTATCAAGTCCCCTCTGCGCCCCGTCGTTTCTCCTATCGTCCTTTGTCCACCCAGTCGGAAATGAGGCGCGCTCGATCTCACTTGCTGTAGCTTCTAATGCACATTGTGAGACGTTGGAACACAACAGAGCGTCACAGTTTGTTGTGGATAGGGCTGCCTAGCCGCAGACCGGGCAGGGTGGCCATGCTGACTTGTGTTCACAGCCAACCACTCCTACAATGGGCACGTGAGCATCAGAACTGGACCACAGAGCAATGGAAGAAGGTGGCCTGGTCTGATGAATTCAAGAACGCTTTGAAAAACACAACAAAGAGTTGGGAGTGTTAACTTGGCCTCCAAATTTCCCCGAATCTCCTTCCAATCGAAACATCTGTGGGATGTGCTGTAGCCCGATCCATGGAGGACCCAACTTGTCTACAACGATCTACGCGAGGCTCAACCCCCACAACGATCTACGCGGGGCTCAACCCCCACAACGATCTACGCGGGGCTCAACCCCCACAACGATCTACGCGGGGCTCAACCCCCACAACGATCTACGCGGGGCTCAACCCCCACAACGATCTACGCGGGGCTCAACCCCCACAACGATCTACGCGGGGCTCAACCCCCACAACGGGCCTCGCGTAGATCGTTGTGGGGGTTGGGCCTCGCGTAGATCGTTGTGGGGGTTGGGCCTCGCGTAGATCGTTGTGGGGGTTGGGCCTCGCGTAGATCGTTGTGGGGGTTGGGCCTCGCGTAGATCGTTGTGGGGGTTGGGCCTCGCGTAGATCGTTGTGGGGGTTGGGCCTCGCGTAGATCGTTGTGGGGGTTGGGCCTCGCGCAGAGTTCTCCTAGATTAGTGGGGATGTGCTTGCCTAGGCCGGCGTGGGGGTTGGACTCGCGTAGATGTGTTTGGCTATGACTGTCAGGCTATTCAGAGAGATCAGAGTCGGCTCTCATTCAGTTTACTCAGTGGACGGGGTTGTGGTTATTGTCCCGTCGCTCCTGTTCATTCAGGAGGTACCTGAGGGCGCGTACGCACCATAAATAATGAACGCAGGGCAGACAATGAAAACACTGAGGGATCACTGACGTTTCTGGTCACTGCGCTCGAGCAACCAGCTCCACGTGAGCTCCCATATATAGCTGCTGCTCTGCCCTGTGTGCCCCCTACAAAGAGAAACCGTCTCTGGATCACCGATTAGCCTAAAACTACAAAACATTATTCAAAATCCGACACCTGTTCCACAAAAAATATGGGGGGACCGCTGACCAATAATGCTGGTCATGTTTCTTGCAGTTGGACCTTTTTTATTGGAGGTGACACCATCCCACACCTAGCTTGACTTTTGTTGTTTGATCTTTATACCCTTCCAACTGATTTTTAAGAAATCTTGATGTTGGAGTGCTTTATTAATTGGCATTTTGATCATGTGATCACTGATGCACCTAAAGCATGGGCATTATTTATCCTTGGTCAGAGCTACGCAGTTTGTTTTCATCAATCGGAGCACCTTACTGCCACTTGATCTTCATCAGCCCATCTGGCTGGGTGACAACGCAGGAGCACAGTTGAGAGACAGAGTATAGTCGGCACCAGCTTTCCTCTAGTTGCCCTTTAATGTCACTGGGTAGCTATTGGGAAAACAAGGTAACTATGATGGGTAGTGTGGAGATAGAGGGTAACCATGATGGGTAGCTTTTGGGGAAATGGGGTAGCCATGATGGGTAGCTTTTGGGGAAATAGGGTAGCCACGATGGGTAGCTATTGGAAATTGGGGAAGCCACGATGGGTAGCTCCTGGAAATTGGGGTAGCTACTGGAAATTGGGGAAACCACGATGGGTAGCTATTGGGAAAGAGGGTAGCCATGATGAGTAGCCATTGGGAAAGAGGGTAGTCACGTTGGGTAGCTATTGGGAAAGAGTGTAGCCACGATGGGTTGTCATGATGGGTAGCTATTGGGAAAGAGGGTAGTCAATGGGTAGCTATTGGGAAAGGCGGTAGCCACGATGAGTACCCATTGGAAAAGAGGGTAGTCAATGGGTAGCTATTTCTAAAAGGGGTAGCCATGATGGATACCCAATGGGTAGCTATTGGGAAAGAAGGTAGCTGGGATGGGTAGCTATTGGGGGGGGGGGGGGGGGGGAAGGGGATTGCCATGACGACTCAGTGGCTTTCTTCTCTTGCCTGCACCAGCTATCCTCTAGTTACCGATTAATGTCACTGGGTAGCCATTGGGAAAGGGGGTAGCCATGATGGCTTAGTGGCTTTCTCCTCGTGAAGGACAATCCTGTGTCTGCACAACACCTGATTTACTCGAGTTATCCATCCATTTCAGTGGATGCTAGCCATTGGGAAAGAGGGTAGCCATAATGGGAAGCCAATGGGTAGTCCTAATGGGTAGAAGATGGGTAGTCATTGGGGAAAAGGGGTAGTCATGATGGAAAGCCAATGGGTAATCATTGGGAAAGGTGGTAGTCATAATGGGTAGAAGATGGGTAGTCATTGGGAAAAGGGGTAGCCATGATGGAAAGCCAATGGGTAGTCATCAAGACTCACCTCTTCTGAAAGACCTGGACAGGGTAACGGCGCAGGAGCACAGTTGAGAGACCGGTACAGAGCGTTGTCACCCTATAATGGGAGGTGCCTGAACAAGGACCTCCATGGCAGGATCACCAGGAATCGTTTTTTAATGGAAGCTGCAAATTTATTCAGATTAAAAAATGACCGTTAAAATGACGTTACCGTGTTAAAGCTTCAGTTCCGTTACACCGATGAGGAAATCAGATTAGACTTTTGTGCAAACAATGAACTTGTGAGTTGTGAATTTCAGGAGCAGATAGTAGAGCGCACGCCTTTGGCGCCTAACCACCATGTTACAGAACAGAACGGTATGATATTTCTGCGGTCCAATTTTATTAGAACAACAAGCAATCGGCTTTCGTTTACCAATAGATTTCACTGCGCGGGCGAACCCGCGTTGTACGGAGACGCTGGAGGTAAACAATCGTTAGGAAATCGAGAGTATGACGACCACATTTGCAGTTTGGCTCCTGGCAGTCGTTTTGATGCCTCCGTTGTGTAATCGCCGCCATGCCGCTAGTTGATCCGGATTCCGATAATTGGCTGGTTGTGTATTTTTTGTAACATTTTATTAGTAAAAAAAAATTGAGACAAATTTTGTTGCGTTCTCCTGGCGGAGGGAAGGATGTACCGAGCGCGTTACGTTTTTTTATTGTTGTAAATTGTAAAAAAATGAGGTCATGTTACCGACTGTTCTTCTTTCCCGTCTGGCTGTCTCTCTTCCCGCGGGTTTAATGACAGATGACGGGCAGATAAAACGCCCAGCGGAGGGTAATTGCAGGTTTCTCTAGCTGGGTTAGTCACCAACCAGTCCTGCTGGAGTTTCTAATTCCTGTATTCGTTTTAAACGTATCCTACTGACAGAATGGCACCTTCCTTCTGTACTAAAATGACATCACCCCAAAGAGGATGTTGGGTTTGCCGAGGGGTTGAACTTTTTGGGGTGCACACGTTCCCTGAAGGCATCTTCAGGGAACGTGGGGCATCTTTGACCTGCCGGGAGGTTTGGTTTAATGTTCTTCATGGCAGTTAAGGGTTTTGGGGAGCCCCCCAGCACAACAGTTTGTAGAAGTTTGCTGGGGTGCCTTGTTGCCATGGGTTATATGTCATTTTGGGGTGCCTGTACTGCGGGAAGGACTATCTTTGGGTGGAATGAGAGGTTTCAATGTGGTGATATGGTTATGGGGGTGACCTCAGTGTGGTGGGACAGCTGGGGTATTGGTGGTGCCCCCTCACTGTGTTGGCTTGAAATTTTTGGTGTTTGGGTAGCCCCCTAGTGTGGTGGGTTCACTTGAGTAGGATGAGATTTTATTTATGGGGTGGCTTTGTCATGTGATATGGTTATGGGGAGACCTTGCAGTGTGGTAGGATGGCATGGGTATTGGGGTGCCCCTTCACTTGGATGGGATTTTATAGAGTGGCTTTGCTATGTGATCAGTGTTCATTCACATGAAATATGGTTATGGGGAGACCTTGCAGTATGGTTGGATGGCATGGGTATTGGGGTGCCTTTCTAGTGTGGTGGTGCCTCCTCACTGTGTTGGGATGACATTTTGGTGTTGAGGAAGCCCCCTAGTGTGGGGGGTTTCCCTTCATCTGAATAGGATGAAGTGTGATTATGGGGGTGACCTTGTCATGTGGTGGGTGTTTATTCACTGTGGAGGGATGGTGTTGGGGGTTTAAATTTAATTGGATGACCTATGACAATGGGGTGGCCTTGCCATGTGGTGGTACCACTGGGGTATTGGGGGGTGCCCTTCTAGTGGTTCGGTTCCTCCTCATTGTGTTGAGATGAGGTACTGTGCTGCTTCACTTGAATGGGATGAGCTGTGATTATGGGGTGGTCTTGATGTGTGGTGGGTGTCCATTCACTGTGGAGGGATGATGCAGTGTTTGGGAGGCCCTATAGTGTGTTGGGTGTCCCTTCAATTTACCATGATATAAAAATTATGACATGGCCTTGCCTTGTAATGGGTGTCCATTCATTGTGGTGGGCTGAGGTAGTGTGATAGGTGCCCCTTCACTAAAAAAGAATGAGATGCGATTGTGGAGTGGCCTTGTCGTGTGGTGGGTGTCCATTAACTGTGGTGGGATGAGGTGGCGTTGGGGTGGCCCTCTAGTGTGAGGGATTTATGTGGTGTCATGTTGGTCTGGTGCAGTGGTCTTGGTTATCTAGCTCAGTGTTTTTCAACTCCAGTCCTCAAGGCACACCAACAGGACATGTTTTCAGGATTTCCATTATTATGCACAGGTGATTTGATCAGTTTCACTGCCTTAGTAATCACCACAGCCATTTCATCTGAGGGAAATCCTGAAAACTTGACCTGTTGGTGTGCCTTGAGGACTGGAGTTGAAAAACACTGATCTAGCTTGCCTTGTCATTGTGTAGGGGAGCCCCTCTAGTGTGAGCTGTTATATGATGGCGCAATGGTCTCAGGTATCAATGTGTTGGGGAGACCCTCTAGAGCAGGGGTCTCAAACTCAAATTACCTGAGGGCGGCAAGACAAGTTTTCATATCCTATGGGGGGCCACATGCAAACTTTCAAACTTCAAAAATAGTACTGGTGTCAGCAAACGCATTATTAACCCCCAGCACTGGTGTCAGCAAACGCATTATTAACCCTGACCACTGCACTGCACACGGACCACTGCACTGCACACTGCCGACAGACCACTACACTACACACTGACCACTCACCATCATGGCACAGCACATCAAGGCTCAGAGCCCAGCAAATTAGGGCACAGCACATCAGGGTACAGGGTACAGCACATCAGGGTACAGGGTACAGCACATCAGGACACAGCACATCAGGGTACAGGGTACAGCACATCAAGGCACAGAGCCCAGCAAATAAGGGCACAGCACATCAGGGTACAGGGTACAGCACATCAAGGCACAGAGCCCAGCAAATAAGGGCACATGGCACAGCACATCAGGGCACAGCACATCAGGGTACAGGGCACAGCGCACATGAGGGCACAGGGCACAGCGCACATGAGGGCACAGGGCACAGCGCACATGAGGGCACAGGGCACAGCGCACATGAGGGCACAGGGCACAGCACATCAGGGTACAGGGCACAGCACATCAGGGTACAGGGCACATCAGAGCACATCACATAGGGGTAGAGCACAACAGGCCACATCAGGGTACAGAGCACGGCACATCAGGACATGGCACATCAGGGTACAGGACATGGCACATCAGGGTACAAAGCCCAGCAAATCAGTGTACATGGCACACATCAGGGCATATCAGGGCACATGAGAGCACATCAGGCACAGCACATCAGTACAGGGCACATGCACATGGCACATCGGTGTACAGGGCACAGGGTACCCTGATGTACAGAGCCCAGCACATCAAGGACACATCAGGGTACATGGGGCACATGGCACATCAGAGCATATCAGGGTACCTGGGGCACATGGCATATCAGGGTACATGGGGTACATCAGGGCACAATCGGAGCACATCAGGCATACCTTCCAACCTTTCAACTTCAGAATGAGGGACAAATGAGCATACCTCCCAACGAAGTTGTTGAGCCGGGGGGGGTCCGCAGATCATAGTTGTTGAGTGGGGGGGTCCGCAGGTCTGAGTTGTTGAGCGGGGGGTTCCATGGCTCGGAGTTGTTGAGGGGGGGTCCGCGGATCAAAGTTGTTGAGCGGGAGGGGGGGGGGGGGGCTCCACGGCTCGGAGTTGTTGAGTGGAGATTTACCGCGATTCGCAGGGATTTACCGCAAATCGCGGGCCGGTACTTTGAGACCCCTGCTCTAGAGTGAGGGGTTGTGCTGGTTTGATGAAATGGTCATGTTTGACTGCTGTGATGTTTTGGAGTATTTCATATGGGTTGAGGTGCTATATGGTGTCATATTAGACTGATGTGATGGTTGTGGGGCATTTCATGTTGTTTGATGGGCTATATGGTGTCATGTTGGACTGACGTGATGGGTTTTGGGTTACTTCAGGTGGTTTGATGGGCTATATGGTGTCATGTTAGGCTGGGGTGATGGTTTTGGGGTATTTGAGGGGCTATATGGTGTCATGTTGGACTGATGTGATGGTTGTGGGGCATTTCATGTTGTTTGATGGGCTATATGGGGTCATGTTGGGCTGACGTGATGGGTTTTGGGTTACTTCAGGTGGTTTGATGGGCTATATGGTGTCATGTTAGGCTGGGGTGATGGTTTTGGGGTATTTGAGGGGCTATATGGTGTCATATTAGACTGGGGTGATGGTTTTGGGGTATTTCCGTTGGTTTGAGGGGCTATATGGTGTCATGTTGGACTGATGTGATGGTTGTGGGGCATTTCATGTTGTTTGATGGGCTATATGGTGTCATGTTGGGCTGACGTGATGGGTTTTGGGGTATTTGAGGGGCTATATGGTGTCGCGTTGGCTGTGAGTATCTCGGGGTGCCCCGTGCCTGTTACTGGTTGTCGGGCTTCGATCACCGATGGCCATAGCACTCCGTTAAAGGAGCCATTTTGTCCTGCAGGTGGACGGAAGACCTGTACTGTATGTAGAAATGTACAAGGCTGCAAATATTTCCCCTCCACCCCTCCCCCAATCTCACAACACACAGCATTTCAGTATTCCAGCCTTGTTATCAGAGTGGCCTGGATAAGAGCTCGGTGTCCGAATTCCTTCATACTGAGTCACAACAATGCGGAGAGCTCTCACCAGGACCCCCACCCGGCCCCAACAATCAGGACACCAGCAATGCGTGTGGAGCTCAGCCCCCTCTGCATGGCTTCATAATGAGGTCTATGGGCGGCAACAACCATTTGGGGGGGGGGGGATCATTAGGGGTACAAAGAACGTGCCCAGAGGTCAGGCCCCTCCTTCTGTGCCGCGTTATCCAGTAATGGGGAAAAATGAAATGAATGTGTGTGAAGTTCACCCGTCGTCTATGGCTATATACTATGTACAGAGATATGGGCTGTGATGGTAAATCATTTTCTATCATCTGGGGCCAAACAGGAAGTAAGGTGTACAAAAAAATAATTACTTCTGCAAATGCCGACTGTACATAAATTATAGGGGATTATGGAGGACCGCCCCCAGTACACAATTGGCGTAGGAAAGGGGGTAGCCGTGACGGGTAGCTCTTGGGAAAGGGGGAAGCAGTGACCGGTAGCTCTTGGGAAAGGGGGTAGCCGTGACGGGTAGCTCTTGGGGAAAGGGGGTAGCCGTGACGGGTAGCTCTTGGGAAAGGGGGTAGGCGTGATGGGTAGCTCTTGGGAAAGGGGGTAGCCGCGACGGGTAGCTCTTGGGGAAAGGGGGTAGCCGCGACGGGTAGCTCTTGTGGAAAGGGGGTAGCTGCGACGGGTAGCCCTTGGGAAAGGGGGTAGCTGCGACGGGTAGCTCTTGGGAAAGGGGGTAGCTGCGACGGGTAGCTCTTGGGAAAGGGGGTAGCAGCGACGGGTAGCTCTTGGGAAAGGGGGTAGCAGCGACGGGTAGCTCTTGGGGAAAGGGGGTAGCCGTGACAGGTAGCCCTTGGGAAAGGGGGTAGCTGCGACAGGTAGCTCTTGGGAAAGGGGGTAGCCGTGACGGGTAGCTCTTGGGGAAAGGGGGAAGCCGTGACGGGTAGCTCTTGGGGAAAGGGGGTAGCCGTGACAGGTAGCCCTTGGGAAAGGGGGTAGCCGTGACAGGGTAGCCCTTGGGAAAGGGGGTAGCCGTGACAGGGTAGCCCTTGGGAAAGGGGGTAGCCGTGACGGGTAGCTCTTGGGAAAGGGGGTAGCCGTGACGGGTAGCCCTTGGGAAAGGGGGTAGCCGTGACAGGTAGCCCTTGGAAAAGGGGGTAGCCGTGACGGGTAGCTCTTGGGAAAGGGGGTAGCCGTGACGGGTAGCCCTTGGGAAAGGGGGTAGCTGCGACAGGTAGCTCTTGGGAAAGGGGGTAGCCGCGACGGGTAGCTCTTGGGGAAAGGGGGTAGCCGCGACGGGTAGCTCTTGTGGAAAGGGGGTAGCTGCGACGGGTAGCCCTTGGGAAAGGGGGTAGCCGTGACAGGTAGCCCTTGGGAAAGGGGGTAGCCGTGACGGGTAGCTCTTGGGGAAAGGGGGTAGCCGTGATGGGTAGCTCTTGGGAAAGGGGGTAGCCGCGACGGGTAGCTCTTGGGGAAAGGGGGTAGCCGCGACGGGTAGCTCTTGTGGAAAGGGGGTAGCTGCGACGGGTAGCTCTTGGGGAAAGGGGGTAGCCGCGACGGGTAGCTCTTGTGGAAAGGGGGTAGCTGCGACGGGTAGCCCTTGGGAAAGGGGGTAGCCGTGACAGGTAGCCCTTGGGAAAGGGGGTAGCCGTGACGGGTAGCTCTTGGGGAAAGGGGGTAGCCGTGATGGGTAGCTCTTGGGAAAGGGGGTAGCCGTGATGGGTAGCTCTTGGGAAAGGGGGTAGCCGCGACGGGTAGCTCTTGGGAAAGGGGGTAGCCTTATGGGTAGCTAGTGGGAAATGAAGGACAGTCCTGTGTTTGCACAGAACCAGCTTTCCTCCAATTTCCCTTTTTAAAATCACTGGGTAGCCATTGGTAAAGGGGATAGTTTAATGGGTAGCCACTGGGAAACTGGGTCACCATGATGGGTAGCTATTTGGAAAAGGAGTAGCCATCATAGGGAGCCATTAGGAAAGGGGGCAGCCATGATGGCTCAGTGGCTTCCCCCTCATGAAGGACACTCCTGTGTCTTCACAGCACCAGCTTTCTTCTGGTTGTCCCTTTTAGTGTCACTGGGCAACTTTGGGAAAGAGGTTAGCCATGACGGGGTAGACATTGGTAAAGAGGGTAACCATGATGGGGTAGACCTTGGCAGAGAGGGTAGCCATGACGGGTAGACCTTGGCAAAGAGGGTAACCATGACGGGTAGACCTTGGCAAAGAGGGTAACCATGACGGGTAGACCTTGGCAAAGAGGGTAACCATGACGGGTAGACCTTGGCAAAGAGGGTAACCATGACGGGTAGACCTTGGCAAAGAGGGTAACCATGACGGGTAGACCTTGGCAAAGAGGGTAACCATGATGGGGTAGACCTTGGAAAAGAGGGTAGCCGCGATGGCTCATTGGCTTTCTCCTCCTGAAGGACAGCGGTGTCTGCACAGCGCCAGCTTTCCTCTAGCCCTTTAATGTGACACCACTGCTCAGAGGGTGACACCGTGTCCCGGGTATCGGTCACAGCCTGTCAGGGCTGATAAGGCAGCGACTGTGTTTACAGTTCAGGATCAATGTGTTGTGGCCATTTGTTTTACAACCCCCTTCCTTCCGCTCCGGACATCAATAAACCACATAATAGACTAATAATGATGGAACGATCGGCCGTCTATATTGATAGGTCCCCTCCAATCGGGGCAAAGAGCAGAAAACCGGCACTTCTCTGCCAAGTCTGCAAAGTGCGCCTCCGAAATTCCTCCTCTTCTGTAAAGCCTTTAATCCCCATTGTGTGCCGCGTTGTGTAATGGCGTCTCCGGTTCCCAACGGGGGATCCGATGTTCCCTCTACCTGTGTGAGGGCACATTCAAAAGGGAACCCGTTTTTCAGGCAGCCTTTCATCTTCAAGACCTCCATAACTGTGCCGACCACCGTATTGCCCCTGACCCAATCCGCCGACCGCCGTACCCCCCCCGACCCATTCTGCTGACCACCGTACCTTCTCCCCCGACCCAATGTACTGACCACCGTACCTTCTCCCCCGACCCAATGTACTGACCACCGTACCTTCTCCCCCGACCCAATGTACTGACCAACGTACCTTCTCCCCCGACCCAATGTGCTGACCACCGTACCTTCTCCCCCGACCCAATGTACTGACCACCGTACCTTCTCCCCCGACCCAATGTACTGACCACCGTACCTTCTCCCCCGACCCAATGTACTGACCACCGTACCTTCTCCCCCGACCCAATGTGCTGACCACCGTACCTTCTCCCCCGACCCAATGTACTGACCACCGTACCTTCTCCCCCGACCCAATGTACTGACCACCGTACCTTCTCCCCCGACCCAATGTACTGACCACCGTACCTTCTCCCCCGACCCAATGTGCTGACCACCGTACCTTCTCCCCCGACCCAATGTGCTGACCACCGTACCTTCTCCCCCGACCCAATGTACTGACCACCGTACCTTCTCCCCCGACCCAATGTGCTGACCACCGTACCTTCTCCCCCGACCCAATGTGCTGACCACCGTACCTTCTCCCCCGACCCAATGTGCTGACCACCGTACCTTCTCCCCCGACCCAATGTACTGACCACCGTACCTTCCTCCCCCGACCCAATGTACTGACCACCGTACCTTACTCCCCCGACCCAATGTACTGACCACCGTACCTTACTCCCCCGACCCAATGTACTGACCACCGTACCTTCTCCCCCGACCCAATGTACTGACCACCGTACCTTCTCCCCCGACCCAATGTACTGACCACCGTACCTTCTCCCCCGACCCAATGTGCTGACCACCGTACCTTCCTTCACCGACCCAATGTACTGACCACCGTACCTTCCTTCACCGACCCAATGTGCTGACCACCTTACCTTCTCCCCCGACCCAATGTGCTGACCACCTTACCTTCTCCCCCGACCCAATGTGCTGACCACCGTACCTTCTCCCCCGACCCAATGTGCTGACCACCGTACCTTCCTTCACCGACCCAATGTACTGACCACCGTACCTTACTCCCCCGACCCAATGTACTGACCACCGTACCTTCTCCCCCGACCCAATGTACTGACCACCGTACCTTCTCCCCCGACCCAATGTACTGACCACCGTACCTTCTCCCCCGACCCAATGTGCTGACCACCGTACCTTCCTTCACCGACCCAATGTACTGACCACCGTACCTTCTCCCCCGACCCAATGTACTGACCACCGTACCTTCTCCCCCGACCCAATGTGCTGACCACCTTACCTTTCTTCACCGACCCAATGTACTGACCACCGTACCTTCTCCCCCGACCCAATGTGCTGACCACCGTACCTTCCTTCACCGACCCAATGTGCTGACCACCTTACCTTCTCCCCCGACCCAATGTGCTGACCACCGTACCTTCTCCCCCGACCCAATGTGCTGACCACCGTACCTTCTCCCCCGACCCAATGTGCTGACCACCGTACCTTCACCCCGACCCAATGTGCTGACCACCGTACCTTCTCCCCCGACCCAATGTGCTGACCACCGTACCTTACTCCCCCGACCCAATGTGCTGACCACCGTACCTTCACCCCGACCCAATGTGCTGACCACCGTACCTTCTCCCCCGACCCAATGGAAGTCGCTGAGTGAATTGCGTTCTGTCGGGCGATTGGATAATCTATGGCTCGGTTGTGATCGGGGGGGGGGGGGGCTCCAGATTCCGGATCTGTCTCTGGTTTTCCCGGGACCCCCACGTTAGGATTCCTCCTTTGTCCTCGGAGCGCCCCCTCCAAGAACAGAGTCTACAGAGTCCTCTTTGATTGGTTTGTTGGCGGATCGGTGTGATTATTGATGGGGGGGCTCTGCAGGCCTGTCCCTGGAGATAACGGCCGGCTTGTATCGGGTTCTCTCTTGTCCTTTGAGAGACGCCGGCGAGGAGCGGTCACATGACCACAATTACAATCCTAATTATCTTTATGGGGGGGGGGGTCCATTTCCTATATAAAGATTAATGTGCTTCTATTCTTCCTTCCCTGCCCCCCCCTCCCCTCCCCCTCCTATACATACTAATGACGTTCTTCAATACAACCTTTTCCATTACATTCCTTATTATAGACCCGGTGATGTCATCACTGCCTCTCTGTGCTTCTCTGTGCAATGCAGGCAGATCACAGCTAGTGGGAGTGGCCAGTACATAGCCCGCCCTCAGTCCTGATGGAAGCAGTGAGGAGGAGTTATGCATAAATATTTTATTTTAAACCTAGTGATGTCATCGCTGGTTCTCTGTGCAATGCAGGCAGATCACAGCTAGTGGGAGGGGCCAGTACATAGCCCGACCCTCAGTCCTGATGCAAGCAGTGGGAGGAGTTATGCATACATTAATTATTTTAGTCTTAGTGATGTCATCACTGGTTCTGCAATGCAGGCAGATCACAGCTAGTGGGAGGAGCCAGTACATAGCCCGCCCTCAGTCCTGATGCAAGCAGTGGGAGGAGTTATGCATAATATTATATTATTGTAGATCTGATTCTCTATGCAATACAGGCAGATCACAGCTGGTGGGAGGGGCCAGTATATATCCTATCCCCCTTTGTCAGTAGCCCTCAACCCTGATCCAAGGGGTGGGAGGAGTTTTGCATACATCAATTATTTTAGTCCTAGTGATGTCATCGCTGGTTCTGCAATGCAGGCAGATCACAGCTAGTGGGAGGAGCCAGTACATAGCCCGCCCTCAGTCCTGATGCAAGCAGTGGGAGGAGTGATGTCATCACTGATTCTGCAATGCAGTGGGTGGAGTTATGCAAATATCAAAACGCCTTGATGGGCGGGTGTCGGCTGCACCTGTGATGATTAAAAGGGGCGGGGCCAGGGACCATGGATTAGATGACGCTGGACGTCCCCCAGCCTGGAAAAGGGGCGGGGCTCTATCTGGCTTGCTGCAGCTTCTAATGCACACTGTGAGACGCTCGCAGTGTGCGGTAATAGTTGGTCTCAGTTCTCTCCTGTCACCGAGGCGCCATTTATAGACTGACAGCACAGTGGTGGGGTGGAGTCGGGCCCCTGATATGAAGAGTCCTTGTACTGGTTGTGATCGGCAGGCCGGGACATCGGAGGGTTAAATTTCCGGCGTCTCTCTCCTGTCGCTGAGTCAATATCAGAAGGTAAATATTCAGAGTGCCAGGAAAGCCTCCTGAGACCGAGACAGAGCGCATGAAACTCAGATGGGGCGCACCGAAACTGTGCCTGAGCAAAGCATATGATGGCATGCTGGGAATTGTAGTTCTGCACCAGGAGGTGAGTGTCTGTACTTCCATATGGGGGAGGGCAGGCTGGGACTTGTAGTTCTGCACCAGGCAGGGGGCAGAGGGTGTCTGTACTTCCATATGGGGGAGGGCAGGCTGGGACTTGTAGTTCTCCACCAGGCAGGGGGCAGAGGGTGTCTGTACTTCCATATGGGGGAGGGCAGGCTGGGACTTGTAGTTCTCCACCAGGCAGGGGGCAGAGGGTGTCTGTACTTCCATATGGGGGAGGGCAGGCTGGGACTTGTAGTTCTCCACCAGGCAGGGGGCAGAGGGTGTCTGTACTTCCATATGGGGGAGGGCAGGCTGGGACTTGTAGTTCTCCACCAGGCAGGGGGCAGAGGGTGTCTGTACTTCCATATGGGGGAGGGCAGGCTGGGACTTGTAGTTCTCCACCAGGCAGGTAGGGGGCAGAGGGTGTCTGTACTTCCATATGGGGCGAGGGCACTCTGGGACTTGTAGTTCTCCACCAGGCGGGGGGCAGAGGGTGTCTGTACTTCCATATGGGGCGAGGGCAGGCTGGGACTTGTAGTTCTCCACCAGGCGGGGGGGCAGGGGGTGTCTGTACTTCCATATGGGGGAGGGCAGGCTGGGACTTGTAGTTCTGCACCAGGCAGGGGGCAGAGGTTGTCTGTACTTCCATATGGGGGAGGGCAGGCTGGGACTTGTAGTTCTCCACCAGGCGGGGGGCAGGGGGTGTATGTACTTCCATATGGGGGAGGGCAGGCTGGGACTTGTAGTTCTGCACCAGGCAGGGGGCAGAGGGTGTCTGTACTTCATATGGGGGAGGGCAGGCTGGGACTTATAGTTCTGCACCAGGCAGGCAGGGGGTGTATGTACTTCCATATGGGGGAGGGCAGGCTGGGACTTGTAGTTCTGTACCAGGCGGGGGGCAGAGGTTGTCTGTACTTCATATGGGGGAGGGCAGGCTGGGACTTATAGTTCTGCACCAGGCAGGCAGGGGGCAGAGGTGTCATTGTTCCGGGGGGAGGAGTTTGGTGACATCACCGGCATTGTAAAATATCGGCACTCCACTTCCCTGTGTTTACTTCTTTTGGATAATGATTATCGGGGGATGGGGCGTCCGTCCGTCTGTCTGTCCTCCCCATTGAGAGTGGGAGGGGCCTCTGCGACCTCAGTCTCCCCTCCCCCCAGTGATCAGACTGTACATTGTAACTTTGTAGAAGGAGGAGGGGGCATTGCCTCAGTCTCCCCTCCCCCCCAGTGATCATACTATACATTGTAACTTTTGTAGCAGGGGGGCTGATCTGTGTCAGACGTTTGTGAACACTGCACCGGCCGAGTTAGGGAGAGATCACATGACCCCGGCCTCGGTTTGTATGAAGTGCCTCCATAGGGAGCTGTGTTAGGGACTCTCCCTCCTGATATCGGTGTCCTGGCCGCCTCTCTGGTGTTGACATTGGAGGATATCTCTATCGGACGGAGAATGATTAATCCGAGATCACCTGGGCGGGGGTGGGGAGGGGAGAGCGAGTCCCGCACTCACTTCCTATATCGGGTGCGCAGGCTCTGGAGGTTTAATGATCAACGCCAGGAATGGGACACGCCTGGGACCTTTCCGTATGTGAGGAGAGTCCCGGCCTGAGAACAGACTGAAGCGGAGGCCTCGGTAGAGGTGGGCGGGTCCCTCTGATGTACGGCGGCGCCGGGGACATGGACACCTGCTGAATTCTTCCATATAAAGGGGAGCTCCGCCGCGCGTCTCCGTGAGTAGAAAAATCTGAGTGATTGTCCCGAAAAATGAAAGTGACTTTTGGATTTGCTGTTCCATATTTTCGATAAACCGATAAGCGGATGTGTGAAGAGCTCCCTCTGGTGGTCATTTGTATATCGGGGTATGACTTTTTTATTTATTTTTTCCTAGTAATGGCGGCGATCAGCGTTTTATTTTTTATTTTTTATCGTGACTGCGACATTGCGGCGGACACATTTTTGGGACCATTTACATTTATACAGCGAGCAGTGCTAAAAAAAAATCCACTGATTACTGTAAACAAAAATATTGCAACAGCTGCCATTTTATTCTCTGGGGCCGGCGGAAGCTCTTTACCGTGTGATCAGCTGCGTCCAATCACGGCTGATCAAGATGTATCTATCAGTGCCACCTATCAGTGCCCATCAGTGCTGCCTATAAGTGCCCGTCAGTGCCACCTATCAGTGCCCACCAGTACCCACCTGTGCCGCCTATCAGTGCCAATAAGTGCCACCTATCAGTGCCCAGCAGTGCCGCCTATGAGTGCCCATCAGTGCCGCCTATGAGTGCCCATCAGTGCCGCCTATGAGTGCCCATCAGTGCCGCCTATGAGTGCCCATCAGTGCCGCCTATGAGTGCCCATCAGTGCCGCCTATGAGTGCCCATCAGTGCCGCCTATCAGTGTCAATAAGTGCCGCCTATGAGTGCCCAGCAGTGCCGCCTATGAGTGCCCAGCAGTGCCGCCTATGAGTGCCCATCAGTGCCGCCTATGAGTGCCCATCAGTGCCGCCTATGAGTGCCCATCAGTGCCGCCTATGAGTGCCCATCAGTGCCGCCTATGAGTGCCCATCAGTGCCGCCTATGAGTGCCCATCAGTGCCGCCTATGAGTGCCCATCAGTGCCGCCTATGAGTGCCCAGCAGTGCCGCCTATCAGTGCCAATAAGTGCCACCTATCAGTGCCGCCTATGAGTGCCAATAAGTGCCACCTATCAGTGCCGCCCATCAGTGCCCATCAGTGCCGCCTATGAGTGCCGATAGGTGCCACCTATCAGTGCCGCCCATCAGTGCCACCTATCAGTGCCCATCAGTGCCGCCTATGAGTGCCAATAGGTGCCACCTATCAGTGCCGCCCATCAGTGCCACCTATCAGTGCCCATCAGTGCCGCCTATGAGTGCCAATAAGTGCCACTTATCGGTGTCCATCAGTGCCACCTTATCAGTGCCCGTCATTGAAGAAAACGTACTTAGTTACAATTTTTTATTATTATTAATTTTCGGTCTTTTTTTTTTTTTTTTTTTTTTATTTGTTGCGCAAAAAATAATAGTGATCAAATCCGACCAAAATAAATCTCTATTTGTGAGAGCAAAATGATAAAAAAAAATAGTTTTGGGTGCAGTGTAGCACGACCGCGCAATTGTCATTCAAATTGGCCTGGGCAGAAAGGTGAGTAAGTGCCCCCTCCCCCCCCCCCGGTATTGAAGTGGTTAAACGCACTTTAATTGTAATAAATAAAAAACACACAGTAGTTACCCCGGTTTTCAGTAAAATATAAAAAGACGACGTCGCGCCGAGTAAATGGATACCCAACACGTCGCGCCTTCAAACTGCGCACGCTCGTGGAATGATAACCAATAATACGACACCTCGAAGTCTCCATTGGCCGCACTTTTAAAAATATGTGTGAGAAGCTCACAGTGTGCAGTGAAATCGGAGGAATCCGTTTTCAGTCCAGGGGGAGGAGCCTGTACACGTGGAGGGAGGGAGTTTCCGGCTGGAGGGAGGGAGTTTCCGGCTGGAGGGAGGAGTTTCCGGCTGGAGGGAGGAGTTTCCGGCTGGAGGGAGGAGTTTCCGGCTGGAGGGAGGAGTTTCCGGCTGGAGGGAGGAGTTTCCGGCTGGAGGGAGGCGTTGTCGGCTGGAGGGAGACGTTGTCGGCTGGAGGGAGGCGTTGTCGGGCTGGAAGGAGGAGTTGTCGGGCTGGAAGGAGGAGTTGTCGGGCTGGAAGGAGGAGTTGTCGGGCTGGAGGGAGGAGTTGGCGGGCTGGAGGGAGGAGTTGGCGGGCTGGAGGGAGGAGTTGGCGGGCTGGAGGGAGGAGTTGGCGGGCTGGAGGGAGGAGTTGGCGGGCTGGAGGGAGGAGTTGGCGGGCTGGAGGGAGGAGTTGGCGGGCTGGAGGGAGGAGTGGCGGGCTGGAGGGAGGAGTGGCGGGCTGGAGGTAGGCGTTGCGGGCTGGAGGTAGGCGTTGCGGGCTGGAGGTAGGCGTTGCGGGCTGGAGGTAGGCGTTGCGGGCTGGAGGTAGGCGTTGCGGGCTGGAGGTAGGCGTTGCGGGCTGGAGGGAGGCGTTGCGTGCTGGAGGGAGGCGTTGCGGGCTGGAGGGAGGCGTTGCGGGCTGGAGGGAGGCGTTGCGGGCTGGAGGGAGGCGTTGCGGGCTGGAGGTAGGCGTTGCGGGCTGGAGGGAGGCGTTGCGGGCTGGAGGGAGGCGTTGCGGGCTGGAGGGAGGCGTTGCGGGCTGGAGGGAGGCGTTGCGGGCTGGAGGGAGGCGTTGCGGGCTGGAGGGAGGCGTTGCGGGCTGGAGGGAGGCGTTGCGGGCTGGAGGGAGGCGTTGCGGGCTGGAGGGAGGCGTTGCGGGCTGGAGGGAGGCGTTGCGGGCTGGAGGGAGGCGTTGCGGGCTGGAGGTAGGCGTTGCGGGCTGGAGGGAGGCGTTGCGGGCTGGAGGGAGGCGTTGCGGGCTGGAGGGAGGAGTTGCGGGCTGGAGGGAGGCGTTGCGGGCTGGAGGGAGGCGTTGCGGGCTGGAGGTAGGCGTTGCGGGCTGGAGGGAGGCGTTGCGGGCTGGAGGGAGGCGTTGCGGGCTGGAGGTAGGCGTTGCGGGCTGGAGGGAGGCGTTGCGGGCTGGAGGGAGGCGTTGCGGGCTGGAGGGAGGAGTTGCCTGCTGCTGAGGTAAGCTCAGTTAGCCCTGTATAGCGCCTGTTGCGCAGCACATTGCCGCCTCCCCATCTATGATATAGAAACGTGGTACAAGCCGTGCGCTCATTCAGTATTTTTCTTCCTATTATAATTCCCCCCCCCCCCCCCCCCCCCCCCCGGAGAATTATACTTCCCACGCTAGGCTTGATATTCTGCGCGGCGCGCTCCGGAATGTCACCCATTGTCGGGTTACAGTGACCTGCAGAAATATGTCGCCCGTCCAGTTACTGCCTATACACCTGTATTGTATGGGGCTGCTGTGGGCGGGGCTATTCCAGGCCCCCCCTCCCCCCTGCAAGTCCCCCGGTGAGTCTGAGCCAACCGCTTTTATTTCCACGAGTTTTGGTATTCAAAATATTTGGTGGGAGAAGCAGTTTTACTCGAATAACGCGCCGAGAACGATCGCTGAAACCTTTCCTTGTTTGTGACCGCATCGATCCTCGCTGACCGCTGGATACCAAGGTGTGGGGAAGGCTGCTGCCGTACAATTGTATATTACATGTGTTGGTGGTGTCTCTGCCCCTCCCACAATGGAGAGATCCCCCCAGTAGTTTGTGTCTCTGCCCCTCCCACAATGGAGAGATCCCCCCAGTAGTTTGTGTCTCTGCCCCTCCCACAATGGAGAGATTCCCCCAGTAGTTTGTGTCTCTGCCCCTCCCACGATGGAGAGATCCCCCCAGTAGTTTGTGTGTCTGCCCCTCCCACAATGGAGAGATTGCCCCCATCCACAGTAGTTTGTGTCTCTGCCCCTCCCACAATGGGGAGATTTCCTGCAGTAGTTTGTGTCTCTGCTCCTCCCACAATGGAGAGTTTCCCCCAGTATTTTGCCTCTGCCCCTCCCACAATGGGGGGATTTACCCCCATAGTTTCTGCCCTTCCCACAATGGATAGATTCCCCCAGTGGTTTGTGTCTTTACCCCTCCTACAAGTAGTTTGGTCCTCCCCGCCAAGTAGTTTGTGTGTCTGCCCCTCCCACATTTAGGGAGATTTTCCCCCCTGTAGTTTCTGTCTCTACCCCTCCTACAAATAGTTTGATTCCCCCCCCCCCCAAGTAGTTTGTGTGTCTGCTCCTCCCACATTAGGGAGATTTCCCCCTGTAGTTTGTGTCTCTGCCCCTCCCACATTAGGGAGATTTCCCCCTGTAGTTTGTGTCTCTGCCCCTCCCACATTAGGGAGATTTCCCCCTGTAGTTTGTGTCTCTGCCCCTCCCACATTAGGGAGATTTCCCCCCTGTAGTTTGTCTCTGCCCCTCCCACATTAGGGAGATTTCCCCCTGTAGTTTGTGTCTCTGCCCCTCCCACATTAGGGAGATTTCCCCCTGTAGTTTGTGTCTCTGCCCCTCCCACATTAGGGAGATTTCCCCCCTGTAGTTTGTGTCTGCCCCTCCCACATTAGGGAGATTTCCCCCCTGTAGTTTGTGTCTCTGCCCCTCCCACATTAGGGAGATTTCCCCCTGTAGTTTGTGTCTCTGCCCCTCCCACATTAGGGAGATTTCCCCCTGTAGTTTGTGTCTCTGCCCCTCCCACATTAGGGAGATTTCCCCCTGTAGTTTGTGTCTCTGCCCCTCCCACATTAGGGAGATTTCCCCCCTGTAGTTTGTGTCTCTGCCCCTCCCATAATGCAGTTGGAATTCTGGAGGACATGGCTCATCCTTGAAGTTTTATCGTTATTTGGGGTTTATGACCAGATTGTGGAATTTCGGGGGTCGTCCTATTTGAAGGTTCTCACGGTTTCTTGTCTCTTGTTGTTTCCCAGAATAGGTCGTTGAATGGAAAGACGTATTCATGGAGAGATGGCTGACCAGCCCATCTCTGTGGGTCAGGGGGTCCAAATCCGATTTATCGATGACTTGAAGGAGAACCACAAGCCGCGGCGAGGACGGTCGAAGCAGGAGTCCTACGGGGTGGCCATCCGCGTCCAAGGAATTGATGGACAACCTTTTGTGGTTCTGAACAGCGGAGACAAAGCCAAGTCTTCATACGGCGTTCAGATAAAAACCGACAACGGCTATGGAAACGCGCCCCCCAACCCCCCACCTGACTACCAGGGAATCGCCTCCAAGGCCAATCACACGGTCCGGTCTATCGACGTGGACATGCCAGAAAACCCCTACGAGATGAAGGGGGGCTTCAGACAGCCTGGATCGCAGTACAGCAGCACATCAGACGAAGAGCAGAACGCCAAGCCTCGCAGTAAGCCACGGGCCCTACAGCCTACGCGAAGGGAGGAGCTTAGGAGATCTCAGTCGCACAACTCCTTACTGGACCATGAATTGGAAGATTCGTG
Source organism: Rana kukunoris (assembly GCA_029574335.1). NCBI lineage: Eukaryota > Metazoa > Chordata > Amphibia > Anura > Ranidae > Rana > Rana kukunoris. The sequence goes on along the minus strand of JAJQKJ010002510.1, from coordinate 38,700 downwards.
CGGCAATGATGGACACTACAGCGAGCGGTCCTCCACCCTCGACACAACGTACTCTCAGTCTTCCAGCAGCCGCGGCAGTTTAAAGAAGCTCGATAATGGCGACTACTCGACCAGAGGCGGGTACAAGCCAGCGACCAGCCAACAGCCTACCTCCTATTCCAGCAGGTCTTCCCAACAGAGGAAGGACATCCCCTCGCCTTCTTCACCAAAGCTTCCGGGCGTGGACATCGACACCAAACCCCTCTCCTCCGTCGACTCGCTCATTAATAAATTCGACACCCAGACCAAGATGCGAGGGAGGACGGGGCGGCGCAGCCAAGTCCTGAAAGAGGACCGAAAACGGTCTCAGAGCCTGGACGGGCGGAAGTCTCGCCAGGACACCACCGACAGCCGGGAGGTCCAAACGGTGGAGAGGAATGTACAGCCAGAGAGTCGGGCATTCACCAGGCAGTCGCTGGAGAAGGATGACATCAACAGAACCCGACTGACCAAAGAGTGGCTGGACCAAACCATGGAGGAACCGGTGATCCAAAGACCGCAGAGGACGGTACAGGCTGAAATGCAGGTAACTTCCATGTCTTGTGTCTAAGAAGAAAATTCTCAAACCTGGAAGGTGGGAAAAATGTGGTGGTGATAAATAAAAAGGCCACTCCTAGATTGGGGAGGGGGGTATCTAAGACTAGAGGTGTTTAGACTTTTAGATATAACCCAACAACGATTTTATCTCAGTGCTTGCTCTAAGGCTGGGGTCAAACGTACTAACCAAAGGCCCAGTTTACTGTTTTTCAGTGCCCCATCCTTGGTGTCTTTGGGGAGAGAGGATTAGTGCCCCATCATTGGTGTAGTCGGTGGGAGGATTAGTGCCCCACCCTTGCTGTCGTCGGTGGGAGGATTCTTGGTGCCCCATCCTTGGTGTCGTTGGTGGGAGGAATAGTTCCCAAGGGCCAGATAAAGGCAAGCAAAAAGCTGAATCCGGTCCCTGGACCACAGTTTTTAGGGCCCCTGTTTAAGAGATCTCGGAGTTTGCGTATTAGCAGGTTCAGTCATCTACCTCCTAAAATGATTGATAGTCAGCAGGAGGTGTGATATCTGTGGTCACTACCACCACTGCATCGTTGTTGGTGAGGCACGTAATTAGATAGTTGCTTTTGGTTCATTGGATCTTCAGACTTTCCTAACTATGACATACGAAGGATGGGGAGTGGCCACCCATGGCTTTTATTTAATTCTTCCAAGTCTCTGTGGCTCCGCCTTAGCCAATTCCTCAGCACCAATGATCGTCAAGAACATCCCCCACTATTTACATCCACACAGGTAGAACCGCCACCTTCATCCAATCATTTAAATCGGCCTTTCTCAACTTTTTTAAGGTGAAGGAACCCTTGAAATCAGTACATCAGTCTGGTTGTTACTGGGGAGATTGCCCCTTATTATTGGGAAAATTTCCCCCTTACAGTAAAAATGATCGTTGGTGTCAGTGGTTAATTATCTGAGATACACAAACTGATCAAGGAACTTCTGGTGTAGGGGTTAGAGTGGAGGGGTCAGGATTGTGCTACATACAGGGTGGAAGGGTTAGCTTTGCGCTACGTACAGGGTGGAGGGGTCAGGGTTGCGCTACATACAGGGTGGAGGGGTCAGGGTTGCGCTACATCCAGGGTGGAGGGGTCAGGGTTGCGCTACATACAGGGTGGAGGGGTCAGGGTTGCGCTACGTACAGGGTGGGGGGGTCAGGGTTGCGCTAGGTACAGGGTGGAGGGGTCAGGGTTGCGCTAGGTACAGGGTGGAGGGGTCAGGGTTGCGCTAGGTACAGGGTGGAGGGGTCAGGGTTGCGCTAGGTACAGGGTGGAGGGGTCAGGGTTGCGCTAGGTACAGGGTGGAGGGGTCAGGGTTGCGCTAGGTACAGGGTGGGGGGGTCAGGGTTGCGCTAGGTACAGGGTGGAGGGGTCAGGGTTGCGCTAGGTACAGGGTGGAGGGGTCAGGGTTGCGCTAGGTACAGGGTAGAGGGGTCAGGGTTGCGCTAGGTACAGGGTAGAGGGGTCAGGGTTGCGCTAGGTACAGGGTAGAGGGGTCAGGGTTGCGCTAGGTACAGGGTAGAGGGGTCAGGGTTGCGCTAGGTACAGGGTAGAGGGGTCAGGGTTGCGCTAGGTACAGGGTAGAGGGGTCAGGGTTGCGCTAGGTACAGGGTAGAGGGGTCAGGGTTGCGCTAGGTACAGGGTAGAGGGGTCAGGGTTGCGCTAGGTACAGGGTAGAGGGGTCAGGGTTGCGCTAGGTACAGGGTAGAGGGGTCAGGGTTGCGCTAGGTACAGGGTAGAGGGGTCAGGGTTGCGCTACGTACAGGGTAGAGGGGTCATGGTTGCGCTACGTACAGGGTAGAGGGGTCAGGGTTGCGCTACGTACAGGGTAGAGGGGTCATGGTTGCGCTACGTACAGGGTAGAGGGGTCAGGGTTGCGCTAGGTACAGGGTAGAGGGGTCAGGGTTGCGCTAGGTACAGGGTAGAGGGGTCAGGGTTGCGCTATGTACAGGGTAGAGGGGTCAGGGTTGCGCTACGTACAGGGTAGAGGGGTCATGGTTGCGCTACGTACAGGGTAGAGGGGTCATGGTTGCGCTACGTACAGGGTAGAGGGGTCAGGGTTGCGCTACGTACAGGGTAGAGGGGTCAGGGTTGCGCTACGTACAGGGTGGAGGGGGTCAGGGTTTGCGCTGCGTACAGGGTGGAGGGGTCAGGGTTGCGCTATGTACAGGGTAGAGGGGTCAGGGTTGCGCTATGTACAGGGTAGAGGGGTCAGGGTTGCGCTACGTACAGGGTAGAGGGGTCAGGGTTGCGCTACGTACAGGGTGGAGGGGGTCAGGGTTTGCGCTACGTACAGGGTGGAGGGGTCAGGGTTTGCGCTACGTACAGGGTGGAGGGGTCAGGTTTGCGCTACGCACAGGGTGGAGGGGTCAGGGTTTGCGCTGCGTACAGGGTGGAGGGGTCAGGGTTTGCGCTACGTACAGGGTGGAGGGGTCAGGGTTTGCGCTACGTACAGGGTGGAGGGGTCAGGGTTTGCGCTGCGTACAGGGTGGAGGGGGTCAGGGTTTGCGCTGCGTACAGGGTGGAGGGGGTCAGGGTTTGCGCTGCGTACAGGGTGGAGGGGTCAGGGTTTGCGCTACGTACAGGGTGGAGGGGTCAGGTTTGCGCTACGCACAGGGTGGAAGGGTCAGGTTTGCGCTACGCACAGGGTGGAGGGGTCAGGTTTGCGCTACGCACAGGGTGGAGGGGTCAGGGTTTGCGCTGCGTACAGGGTGGAGGGGTCAGGGTTTGCGCTACGTACAGGGTGGAGGGGTCAGGTTTGCGCTACGCACAGGGTGGAGGGGTCAGGTTTGCGCTACGCACAGGGTGGAGGGGTCAGGTTTGCGCTACGCACAGGGTGGAGGGGTCAGGTTTGCGCTACGCACAGGGTGGAGGGGTCAGGAATGCGCCCCAAGTTTTCTCACATCTCTCTCCTACCTGGTTTAACTCTGGTACCTCCCCGTATAGACGGGACCCTCCCTTTGTATTGGGCTATAGTTATTACCTACATGTCGGCGTCGCTGGAGGGACTGGAGAGACGAGACAGCGGAGGCGGGGCGTAGGTGGAGACAGAGAGAGCGGCATCGGAGGCTAAGACGAAGCTGGGGTGGAGGCGGAGACAGAGCAGAGGGGGAGATGTTTACTCTTGTGCTCATGGAGACTGACCGGCCGCGCATGCGCTAATACAATGCCGCGCCGCTTGCGGGACTGAGGGTGGGGGATGTTTTCCCTTGTTGCCTAGGATACCTGGCAGATAAAAAATAAGCAGTGAGAAAAAGCGGTAGCGGCCGGAGGCTGCTGCGAGGGCCACATGAAGGCCTGGAGGCCCGGATCCGGACTGCGGGCCTTGTGTTTGCCACCTGTCTTCTAATGTTTTATGCAACTCTGGATGAAATACTCGGGTGGAGATGTTGATTGTCCAAGAATGGGATGAGAGACATATAAAAGTTGTGGCACCGCCCTTTTCTATTTATATAAGCCCCTCCTTGGTGTCATGAAGTCTGCATAGGTGTTAATTACTTGATCCACATAAAATACCATTGGTAACTTCTTCACCGGTGATTAGATGGCAATTCACATCTTCAGCGAATTGAGGAAGTAACCTCTGACACCAAGGATGACATTCTATAATTAGAACAGGGTGGTGCCACAACTTTTTATACTTCCCATTCTGTCCTTGGACAATCGGCATCCGCCTTGACACATTCCATGGTGATTTTGGATGGAGATGTCGATGCCGTCTTTTAGGGTATCTTCCCGACAGGCTTGGAGACGTTGTGAAACATCAACGCTACAGAACAAGTCCAAGTTAAATGTGACCAACTACTACCAGATATACCATGACCTGGAGAAACGAGAACCTTCACAGAGATATTCAGGAGCTACAATGTACAGCGTGCCCTGCTGTGCTGGGACTTTGTTACTCAAGCCCGACATGTTTCGTCACGCTGTTTCGTCACGCTTCAGGGCATGGCTTGGATCGCGTCGGCTACTACTACTCTTATAGGGGGTGCAGCCAAGAGGATACCATGTATGTATCAAGTGGCGGTCTTGCCCAAATGTCCAACGTTTCCAGATCAGAATATTAACTCTTTACTTATTCAGTGACCATGTTAATGAAATTATTAACACCCAATAGCCCACTTTTTCAACTCTCAACTAAGGATGATAAATTGAGCAGAGATGTATGAGCCGACCAAAGGGAAGCATCTCAGAGCTATACTGCTTCCTTTCTAATCCAATGGAGAAGCTTCCATATCAGAACGTGTGGGAAAAGGAACTGGGAGAGGAAATAGAAGAGGACGAGTGGAAACGATGGTCAGACATGGTGCATAAATGGTATCCTGAATACTTTGTTAGTAGAAGCTAATTATAAAGTACTTGCCGTCCAAGCTCCAACATGTTTTGCCCTTCCCCCGAAACACGTCAGAGCTTGGATGAATGGACGGTGGCCTGCTACCACTCTTGAGGTTGGGTTTCTATGGTGTGCGATTATTGGTCCTATCTTGGGGCTTATAGTTTGCACAGAGCCAGGATGGATTCTCACTCAACTTGCACCCAACAGTGAGATCCACCAAATAGGCATGAGGAAGCTTGAGCTGAGACCCCAAGACCTTCCTAGGTTTACCGTTGGACAATTGGTCCCTGTTAGAAGATGTCTTCTCACTTTTTCTGCATCGGTAATAGTGGTCCCCAAGATAAATCTGGATTGAGATAAGGAATCTCTCCAGCGGGGACACACAGCAATAGAAACGTGATTGAGGGTCTACCCTTCCGGGGGGACACAAATGTAGCTTTAGATACACTTACAGTTGGTTTTTACATACTATGAGATGTCCAGCTGATGTTTCCTCTTTCCTTCAGCAGCTGAAAAGTACCCCAGACCTCCTGAAGGACCAGAAAAAAGACGAAAGTGACCCCACTCGGGAAATGATCTACAGCATCCTGCGGGACGGGTAACTATGGCCAAAACCTTTCCAAACCGGTTTGTTTGCCAGCATGAGGAAAATTCTTACAAACCAATCACTGACCACTAGAAAAATGCCACTAAAGAGTCTCTCCACTCAGAAATGTTTCACTGTTCAATAGATATTGGAAAGTTAAACTGCCTGATAGTATCCCGTTCTGCACAACCATGATGGCGATTCTATTTAATTTTCGTGTTCTGGAGGGATTATAAGGTTTTTCTGGTTGAAGTGACCCATAAAACAATGCAGTCCTTCTAGACACTTGAAGCACCTTACACCATGGGTCACTTGGAAGCCCTAGAGCAGTGGTGCAGTCCTTCCCGACGCTGGAAGCACCTTACAGCATGGGTCACGTGGGATCCACAGAGCAGTGGTGCAGTCTTTCTCGACGCTAGAAGCCCCTTACAGCATGGGTCACGTGGGATCCACAGAGCAGTGGTGCAGTCTTTCTCGACGCTAGAAGCCCCTTACACCATGGGTGATTTGGAACGTCTAGGACAGTGGTGCAGTTTTGCAAGACATTTTGAAGCACCTTACACTATGGGTGACGTGGGATCCACAGAGCAGTGGTGCAGTCTAAGTCACCCATGGTATAAGGTGCTTCAAAATGTCTTGAAAAACTGCACCCCTGCTCTAGAGGTTCCAAAACACCCAATGTTGTAAGGTGCTTCCGGTGTCGTGAAGGACTGCACCACTGCTCTAGGGGTACCAAATCACTCATGATGTAAGGTGCTTCCGGTGTCGTGAAGGACTGCACCACTGCTCTAGGGGTACCAAATCACTCATGATGTAAGGTGCTACCGGTGTCGTGAAGGACTGCACTACTGCTCTAGGGGTACCAAATCACTCATGATGTAAGGTGCTGCCAATGTCAAGGACTGCACCACTGCTCTAGAGGTTCCAAGTGACCCATGGTGTAAGGTCTGCACCACTGCTCTGTGGATCCCTTCTCAACACTTGAAGCACCTTACACCAGGGGTGACATGGAACCTCTAGAGCAGTGGTGCAGTCCTTGACATTGAAAGCACCTTACGCCATGGGTGATTTGGAACCCCTAGAGCAGTGGTGCAGTCCTTGACATTGAAAGCACCTTACGCCATGGGTGATTTGGAACATCTAGAGCAGTGGTGCAGTTCAAGACATTTGAACCACCTTACACCATGGGTGACTTCGAACCCCTATAGCAGTGGCTCCCAACCTCAGTCTTCAAGTCCCCAAATAGACCATCTTTTGGAAATTTCCCTTAGTGCCAGTTCACACCAGATGCAGTTCCGATCACTTTTTTTCTGCACTAAAAATGCATGCACAGTGTTTTCCACGTATCCCAATGGCTCTAGTTCACACCATGCAGTCAGTTTCCGATCAGTTTCTGCACCACTATTGGAATACATGCAAAACGCTGTGCATGTATTTTTAGTGCAGAAAAAAAGCGCACGGAACGGCCTCTGGTGTGAACTGGCCCTTGGCTAAAATAGCTGTCGTACAATAACTACCTAGCTTTCGAGATTAATTCCAAGCATCTGCAAGGTGAAGAAAAACCTGAAAACAAGATCTATTGGTTACTTGATGACTCTCCTTGGGAACCACTAGAAGGAAAATGAGTAGTTAGACCTACCACCTGTGCATAAATATGTTGCTAACACCCATGGAAAGTACTGTTTCCACGTAATGGACCTTACTAAAGCTGGTTCTACTCAACACATGAAGTGCCAAAAAGGCATCTTCAGCCCAAACAGGGGGCTTGTAGTCCTGCATAAGTTTTTTTTTTTTTTTTTTTTAATTCACAAAGATGTATCCTTTGTTTCAGATCTAATGACAGTGAGGTGATGCTGAGGAAGAAGACTGGCCTTCTGGTTGAGAAGTTTCAAGCCTTGCGGGTAAGAATGGGGGGAGGGGGGGGTGGGAGTAGCCTTAAAATACCTTTTTTACTTGGAGCACAGTCACTAATCATATTCCTGATAAAGGGCCCTTTATGGTGTCTTTACATGGCGGCTGGCTCAGAAATCTCCATCCAAAGTTGTGGGCTCTGACACGGCGTATCTCAAAAATTCACGTTCAAGTGAAATACAACCACATAGAGACGCAATAAGGGGCCTCCTGCCAGGGAAGTTCTCTACTTCCCTCTCCTTCGTGTGTATGAGAGTTCATGTCTATTGAGTTAACTTCAAATCAAAGTAATGGTCTTAAAGTGTTTATCCCAGGTCTGTATGAAGGTGAATGTTGTGTCTCTGCAGACCTCTCCTGGAGAAGACACCCGGACTTTTGTTAACCAGAATAAGGAACTGGAGAAGAAAGTTTCTCAGCTCCAGCAACAGCTTGACGATGAGATAAAGGTGAGGCTCGGACGTTACCCCTTCCGCCTCAATACTTTCTAAATCTTGTGTTTCCTGACTGGATCCCGACTCTTGTTGGTGCTTTTGCAGCAAAGGATGAAGCAGGAGATCTCGCGGGATCGTCCCACAGCTTCTGTACAGAGATTGGAAATCAAGCTGGAGGAGAGCACGGAGGAATGTAAGAAGCTGAGAGAGTTGTTGGAGAAGAAGAAAAATGAGCTGAGCTCTATGAATCAAGAGTAAGTCTATTGTTGCCCCCCCCCCCCACCCTCTTCTTGGCCACAGTCTTTAATGGCAAGTTCAGCCAACATGTCAAAGCATTCATTAGACTGTAATGCTGTCCAAGAAACCGCGCTAAAAGTCAGGATGCTGACCTTGTTTACCGTAATTGGAAATCTGTGTAATCTCCTAAAAAACAAGAACACACCGATCCACAGAGGGATCCAGGGTCTCCTGCGGGGTTGAGCTCTGGGGTCTCCTGCGGGGTTGAGCTCTGGGGTCTCCTGCGGGGTTGAGCTCTGGGGTCTCCTGCGGGGTTGAGCTCTGGGGTCTCCTGCGGGGTTGGGCTCCTGGGTCTCCTGCGGTGTTGAGCTCCGGGGTCTCCTGCGGGGTTGAGCTCCGGGGTCTCCTGCGGGGTTGAGCTCTGGGGTCTCCTGCGGGGTTGAGCTCCGGGGTCTCCTGCGGGGTTGAGCTCCGGGGTCTCCTGCGGGGTTGAGCTCCGGGGTCTCCTGCGGGGTTGAGCTCCGGGGTCTCCTGCGGGGTTGAGCTCTGGGGTCTCCTGCGGGGTTGAGCTCTGGGGTCTCCTGCGGGGTTGAGCTCTGGGGTCTCCTGCGGGGTTGAGCTCTGGGGTCTCCTGCGGGGTTGAGCTCTGGGGTCTCCTGCGGGGTTGAGCTCTGGGGTCTCCTGCGGGGTTGAGCTCTGGGTTCTCCTGCGGGGTTGGGCTCCGGGGTCTCCTGCGGGGTTGGGCTCCGGGGTCTCCTGCGGGGTTGGGCTCCGGGGTCTCCTGCGGGGTTGGGCTCCGGGGTCTCCTGCGGGGTTGGGCTCCGGGGTCTCCTGCGGGGTTGGGCTCCGGGGTCTCCTGCGGGGTTGGGCTCCGGGGTCTCCTGCGGGGTTGGGCTCCGGGGTCTCCTGCGGGGTTGGGCTCCGGGGTCTTCTGCGAGGTTTGGGCTCCAGGGTCTCCTGCTGGGTTTGGGCTCCAGGGACATTTTTGGGGTTTATTACGACTTTAATAATAATGATGTTGTATGTAGCAGAGCGATGTTCAGCCACTAATGGATATCATTTGATATTGTAGATTGAGTCCTTTCCAGGTCATTATACGCATATTCAGTTATTCTTCAGTTCTGAGGTGACTAGAAAGCTTCATGTTGGTGACAACACTGACAAGTCTATTCTAAATCTATCCAAGTCCAGACAAGCCGAGGGTGCAGCTTCAAGTCAATGACAAGCGCATTATAAATAGGTCAAGTAAAGTTAATTTGTAGCAGGCAATATACGTCTGTATCCCTTTTTTATCTTGCACCCTTCAGCCAGAGCTGGAACATAATACGATAATGTACCTGATTCTGTCTCGTAGCAGGTGCTGACCTACTGTAACCTCTACAGTACATTCACAGAATGCATCTATATAGACGGTCATCTATAGAGTTCTGTCTGTATTACCGGTAGTTGGGATAGAGCTACCCCTGGAGGCACAACAGAGGTACTGCAGGGAAAGTCCCTGCCATGGGAGAAATACACTATATGGCCATACGTCTCTCCCATTAATGACGGTCACACCTACCTATACTGCCCAAAGTATGTTAACCCTTCCAAATTCAGTTCATGGTCTCCTGGTGCTGGTAATACTCCATCATACAAAGAAATTGTAGACAATTGTGCTAGCAGTTTGGCAAAGACCCCTTTATGTTCCACCATGACTGTGCCCCTGTGTACAAAGCCAGCTCTCCAAAGACCTGGTCTGGCTGGTTTGTTGTGGAAGAACTTGAGTGTCCTGTACAGAGCCCTGACCTGCCCTTAACCCTGTGGATCACCTTTTTGGTTTGAGGTCTTCTCATCCAACATCAGTACCTGTCCTTAACCCTACAGAACACCTTTTTAGATGAGGTCTTCTTATCCTGAAGGTGTTCAGTAGGTTTGAGGTCATTGAGACACCTAAGTGTCCTGCAGAGACCCCCGACCTCAACCCTACTTTTGGAAGACCTTTTTATATAAGGTCTTCTCACCCAGCATCAGTACCTGCCCTCAACCCTACTGAACCCTTTTAGGATTAGATCTTCTCATCCCAAGGTTGTTCAGTAGGTTTGAGGTCATGGAGACCCTTGATTGCTCTGTAAAGAGCCCTGCCCTCAACCCTACTGAACCCTTTTAGGATTAGATCTTCTCATCCCAAGGTTGTTCAGTAGGTTTGAGGTCATGGAGACACTTAATTGCTCTGCACAGAGCCCTGCCCTCAACCCTACTTTTGGAATACCTTTTGGCATGAGGTCTTCTCATCCTTAAGGTGTTCAGTAGGTTTGAGGTCATTGAGACACTCGCATGTCCTGCAGAGAGCCCCAACCTCAATCCTACTTTTGGAAGACCATTTGGTATAAGGTCTTCTCACCCTACAAAACGCCTTTGGTATAAGGTCTTCTTACCCAGCATCAGAACCTGCCCTCAACCCTACTGAACCCTTTTGGGATTAGATCTTCTCATCCCAAGGTTGTTCAGTAGGTTTGAGGTCATAGAGACCCTTGATTGCTCTGTACAGAGCCCTGCCTTCAACCCTACTTTTGGAATACCTTTTTGGCATGAGGTCTTCTCGTCCAACATCAGCACCTACCCTTAACCCTATAGAACACCTGTGGTATGAGGTTGTCTCACCCAACATCAGTAGCTGCCCTTAACCCTAGCAAATGCCTTTGGTATAAGGTATTCTCATCCCAAAGGTGTTCAGTAGGTTTGAGGTCATGCAGGAGCTTGAGTTTCCTGACCTCAACCCCAATGAACACCTTTGGGATTAATTGGAATGCTGATTGTGAGCCATGTCATCTTATCCAACATCAGTACCTGACCTCACAAATGGCCACGAATTCCCACCAGACACCCTCCAAAATCCTGTGGAAAGCTTTTACAGAAGACTGGAGGATGTTAGAGCCATAAACGTGGTGGGGGCACTCCATGTAAATGGCCATTGGTAGAGGGGGCAACTCTATATTAATGGGCATGGTTTTGGAATAGGATGTCCTAGAAGCTTGTGATGGTCAGATGTTTACAGACTCTTGCCATATAGCACACATGCCATTGTTGGTCTTCTGAAAGTGCAACTTTCCTGGCTGTGTCTGGCTTTAGATTCGAATTGTAAACCCAGAACAAGCATGCAGAATAGTCAAATGTCAGTAATTAGATGAGAATTAATGTCGGTGATTGTAGAGTTGAGTGGCAGAGAAACGCACTAAATGGTACTGTAACGGTCACCACCGTTTACGACCTTCCATCCAACCACGACAAGCTTATCTGACACACTGCGACAATCCTGCATACACGATCCATTCCATTTCCCATAATAACCGAGACACAAGCTCTGGTACTCTCTGGTTTCAAAATGAATGAACACTTTATTGGTATCTTAGCTTGTTTATATATCTTAGTACAGCATGTTACAGCCAATCACAGGACAATGCCATCTCCACCCCCCTATTCACACTGGGGCTAATTATCTAGCAGACATTTCGGCACCGATACTGACAGATCTGTCACATTCCAAACTACAATTACACAATGCCTTGACCTCAATCCACATTATCTAGACAGACGTACTGTCTCTGACACCTGGGCATCAATACATTCCTTAACATAATTGACATGCTAATTCAATACATCTAAATGGAAAGGTCTTCCAGGAGCTGATGTAATTAGCACCTTTTCAACAGAATGAAAGGTATTTCACAAGCCCGGCTTAACTTAGCATTTCAAAAGCCTATTATACAGAGGAATGAGTCACTTGTCTTGTAGACCTGGTCTCAAGTCAAAATAAACTCCTTTGTAATATTCCAGTCCTCCAATATGAATTATTATTAATGTCCCATCTTCTGTAATACATGATATAATTTCTTTGCCCCCTTATGGCCCTAGTGGACATAAGGTGACCCTAGACATAGGAGAATCTCAGTCTGTCACGGGTCATTCCATTACAGGTACAAATCACGTTTTTATATCGGTGCATTTACATGGCCTATTGTCGGTACAGAGGTGGGGGATAGAGTTCTGGGGGTTCCAAGTGGCCACCTTCTTCCGGGTTGTATCGGCACACACCAGGCCGGTGTAATACCACAGCTGGGTAGATGGCCTAACCTGCTGGTGACATTTTTTGTGTTCTGTTTGAACAGGTTGATCGAAGTTCGGATGAGCAAAGAACAGGTGGAAACCAAAATGAGGTCCCTGGAGGTGAAGCTGCAGGACGCCAAGGAAGAGGTGACCAGGCAGCGGACGCAGGGGGTGTCGGGAGACAAGAGCGCCCTGTTGAAGGTAACCTATGACCCCTGCTTACAAGCCCCCCCCCCCCCCCCCCGGTTCCGGGCAAGCTACTTCCCCTGAGAGCTAGCTTGGTGCTGCAGCTTGCTTTAGCTTCTGTCCCTAGTGCCTGTTTTACATAAATGGGTAAAACAGAGCGCAAAGCCTCTTCTTTAAGCTTATGGGCCGATATCTGGTGTTCAATTAACATGCTGTCCCTGATATATCCGATTCCCACTAGAAGAGATCTGTTATAAGTACAGTGGAACCTCGGATTGCGAGTAACAAGCGTTTTTCGCAATAAGAGCACTGTTTTTTTTTTTTTTTAAACCCTGACTAGATATTACAAAACGAGCAGGATTCAAGCCAAAGTGCTGTGCAGTACCGTCTTTGGCCTGAGGTGGGTGGGCGCCGGAGCTGAGCCGTTCGGAAAGGCTCAGTTCCTGAGCCTTTCCGAGTTCAGCCGAGGTGTCCCTTGCCTTTCCGAGTGTCTCTGATGCTCTCCGGCGCCCCCCACCTCTGGCCATATGCGGTATTGCATGCCATTGAAGTCAATGCGGAACAAATTTATTTTCGTTTCCATTTACTTCAATGGGGAAACTCGCTAGGGTGAGAGTTGCGGTTTTCCCTTGAAGAATAAGGCTGAGATTCAGGAATTTGAACAGGGACCACCCCCCAGAGGTCAAAGGTCTGAAGGCGGGTAATCGGAGGTAAAAGGTCACAAGGCATGGCTGACCCACCTCCACCAAAGTGTACCGCCAACCCCAACTAAGTCGGAGAGTGAACAAGTCGGGGAAAGTGTCTCCTGGAACGGATTATGCTCGCAAGCCAAGGTTCCACTGTATCACATATGGTGTACAAAGTCAGACGTATGTCTGCCCAGAGTAATGGCTCAAGAGAGTGCAAAGACATGACCATTCAGATAAAGTTTGTCACAGTAGTCAATGCGTTTTTGGAGGTTCCAAGTGTCCTCCGTCATCAGGGATGAGCCCCTGGTGTGGTTATCCCAGCGTACAGCAGGACAGTGTAATAACACAGCAAGTGACGTAGTGGCCTCCTTTTTTAGTAAAGGTCACCTACCACTTCCCACCGCACTCCCTCCATTCCTCAGGAGCTGCAAGAGATGCAAGACGAACTGGACGATGTTCTGCAGATCCGCTACAAGCAGGACGAGCTGCTGAGACAGAAGGATCGCGAACTGACCGCCCTGAAGGGGGCGCTGAAAGACGAGGTGGCCAATCACGACAAGGAGATGGACCAAACGCGTCAGCAGTACCAGAAGGACTTGCAGCAGCTAAGGAAAAACATGGACAACGTGTCCCAGGTATCGGAGGACGCACGTTAGAACTTTATAGAGTCTGCCTGTGTTGTGTGTCCGCCATTCTTTGCTGCTACATCTGTGGTGCATCTTCACTGCTTAGTCTGCCTGTCCAGCCAATGTTCTACCATCCTGCGTCACTGTCTCCATGTTTGTCCCATGCCTATACCTGTGACCTCACCTGTATGTACTGCAGCCTTTTTCTTGGTTCGTCTCTTGTCAGTGTGGCCTTCCATCTCATCGGCGGTTGGTCTTTCCGTTATCTTACACGTTTTAAGCAACTGTGTCCCATGTTGTCTCCTCATATGTTTGTTACATGGTCACCAATTTTCATTGTCTTCTAAATTTATGTTCCTCCTCTGACTTGTCCCTTCCTCTGTCTGAAGCATCTTTTTTTCCCCTTCCACAGGATCAGATCAGCCTGGAGTCCGAGCGTCAGAAGATCAATCAGGTGGTGCGGAACCTACAGAGGGAGTTGGAGGAGAGCAGTGAGGAGATCAACCAATGGAAGGAGATGTTCCAGAAGAACAAGGAGGAACTTCGCAGCACAAAGCTTGAGTGAGTATCCATAGGGGCTTAACGCTCTTCTCTCGATCAATGCTTCTATTTTATGTAAGACCTTGATTTCTAAAATATCGTCTTTTGTCTATCGGTCATTATAACATATCTGTAGCTTCTCATTTGTCAGCTGCTATTGTATTTAGTGCCAGGTCATCATTAATGAGCGTCCATTTTCGAGAAAGTAATATCATTGTGATAAGGTGTTCCATTGTTGACCCCTTCCTCCCTTGTATTACTTACCATCACTTACACTATATGGCCAACAGTTTTGAACACTTGACCAACACCCCTAATGGGCTTGGTAGAAATCTCATTCCAAAACCAAGACCACTATTCAGAAATTGCCCCCTTAGTGGTTATGACATCCTCAACCCTTCTGGGAAGGCTTTCCACAAGATTTTTAAGCGTCTGTGGGAATTTGTACCCATTTGTGAGGTCAGGGACTGATGTTGAATGAGAAGACCTGGCTCACACATAGATCCTCGCATTGGGAGGCAAAAAAAAAAAAGACCTGGCTAACAATCGGCATTCCAATTCATGAGAAGGTTGGTCAGTAGGGTTGAGGCCAGGGCTTTGTGCAGGATACTCGAGTTCTTCCAAACCAAACTGATCAAACCATGTCTGGAGCTGGCCACAATATACAAGGTCAGGTACTGGTGTTGGATGAGAAGACCTGGCTCACACATTGGGCCTCACATTGGGTGGCAACATAGCTCATGTCCAGCATTCAATTTCATCGAGAGGGTGTTCAGTAGGGTTGAGGTCTGGGCTCTGTGCAGGACACCGTTCCTTCACCCGAAACTGGTCAAACTACGTATTTTTGGATTTACAGGGTCAGGTACTGATGTTGAATGAGAAGACCTGGCTCACCCTCTTCATTCCAATTCATCCCAAAGGTGTTCAGTAGGGTTGAGGTCAGGGCTCTGTGCAGGTCACCCGAGATCCTTCTCACTAAACTGGTCGAACCATGTCTTTATGGAGCTGCCCACCATTTACGAGATTGGGTACTGATGTTTGATGAGAAGACCTGGCTCACAGATCGGGCCTTACATTGGGCACCAAAAAAAAAAAGACCTGACTCAGTCGGCATTCTCGTTCATCACAAGGATGAGGTCAGGGCTCTGTGTGGGTCACCCGAGTTCCTTCACACCAAACCGGTCAAACCATGTCTTTTTATGGCGATGGCCACCATTTACGAGGTCATGTACTGATGTTTAATGAGACAACCTGGCTCACAGGTGGGGTATTTAAATTGGGCACCAATAAAAATAGACCTGGCTCAGAGCAAGGATTCCAATTCATCACAAGTTTGGTCAGTATGATTGAGGTCAGGGCTCTGTGCAGGACACAAGTTCTTCCAAACCAAAACGGTCAAACCATGTCTTTATGAAGATGGCCACCATTTACGAGGCCAGGTACTGATGTTGGATGAAAAAACATGGCTAACATATTGGGCACCAAAAAAAGACTTGGCTCACCATCCGCATTCCAATTCATCACAAGTTTGGTCAGTAGAATTGAGGTCAGGAGTCTGTTCAGGGCACTTAAGTTCCTCCACACCACACTGACCAAACCCACGTCTTTACAGAGCTGGCTTTGTACACAGGGGAAAAGTCCACAGAAAAGGTTCCTCCCAAAGCTGTTACCACAATTCCTACAAATAATCATGTACTGATCTGATCGGGGGAGGTACTCTTCCTATAATATAGCTGATTAATAATTCTGTAGATGCAGGCAGATATTGGGACTTTTTAGGATGCATACACCTTCACAATGTCTGCTCTTCTTCAAAATCATTGTCCTATTATCTTGACTATGTCTGACCTATTTCCGGGATTGGTTTAGAATCTTACAGCTCAAGACTGAGAAGGAAGAATTCGAGGACGAGCTGAGCGAGATGAAGGATCGGTTTTCCCTTGTGCAGTCTGAGCTAGAACGAGCAAAGAAGGGCTCTATGGATGCCGGAGAGGTGGAGGCTACCAAGAGGGTTCGTATGTGTAATTCGCAAAAGCTGCCTTCTCCTGTGTAAATGTCTGTGTTTTTCTTATCTATTCACAAGAACCCTTTACAGTCTGACCCCCATTGCCACCTCTCTACCTTTCCACCTTGCTGTGGGATTCAGGTGGCGGTGGCCCTCAAAGGTCCAAGTGTTGTCAGACCAAAAAAGCAGATTGGAGACCCATAAAAAGAGAAAAGAGTTATCCCCCCCCCCCAGAAAAAGAGGGGAGAGCCCTTATAGTGTAGTATGTATCTAAATGTCGTTAAACAAAAGAAGAAAGGAAAATGACTCGCATCTGGTGAGATCAGTTGCTCTTGATGCTGCTAGGGTCCCAATCCTGGATGCTTTATGGCAGCCTTTTTCAACACCGAAGAACCATTGAAATTATTTTAAAATTACTATATCTACATCTCGTGGTACATTAGAAATGAGGATAAGAATGATTACATGTAAATCATCGTGGTACATTAGTTTGGTGGTCGGTGGTAAGAATGTTTCTTACACTCTTGGTCATTGGAAAGAATTGCCCCCTTTACAGATAGCTAAAAAGATCAATGGTGTCAGTGGGAACTTATCTAAGAGGCAGAAATTGCTCAAGGAACTTGTGAGGAACCCTAGGCTTCCATGGAATCCTAGTTGAAACTCTTCTCTATGGGTTCTTAGGTGAGCACTATACGGTAGGATGAGAGGAGATAAAAAGCCCATCAGTACGACCACATGGGGTCACCCTCCTGCTGGACCCGAAGCCATGTTTATTGGGCGCCTCTATTGACAAGTTCCTGGTCACCTTTCTATACAAAACCCTCTTTAGTGCACGGAAGTTAGTGACCCGACACTGGATGCAGACTACCCCCTCCACCCTTCAGGCCTGGGTTGAGTTTTTTTAATTTACCTTATAAGAAAGTCATCTACCGACATTGGGGCTGTCCCACCAAATATAATAAGGTCTGGGATAGATGGCTGGACATCTCGGACACGTGTAATGAATAGGTCTGTACTCCCGGACCAACATAGGGGTACGAGAAATATCCAGAGTCTCCCGCAGGCCTTATAATCTACTGCAATCTAATAAACGCTCGTAGGAATCCCAAGCTCAGTGAGATCTAATATAACCTGATAAGTGCGTTTGGGCACTAACTCAAAGCCGTAGTGCAATCGACTTTAGACACAGCACATTGCCTCTTCCATTCTTTTCTCTGATGAGCTTTTTTTACCTCTCCTTCTCCTACCAGTAAAAAGGCCATTGGGTGTCCTGCATCTGTGCCTGCCAAATGGCACTGGCCCTGGAAATAGGCAGGCACCATCTGCTAGGGCAGTGATGACAAACCTTGGCACCCCAGATGTTTTGGAATTGCGTTTCCCATGATGCTTATGGACTCTGCAGTGTAGTGGAGCATCATGGGAAGTGTAGTTCCAAAACATCTGGGGTGCCGAGGTTCACCATCACTGTGATAGGAGGTCAATCAACCACAGCTCAAACAACACCTAGAAAACGTTAAAGGAACCCTCCCCTGTCCCCTTGCAGTGGTGGTCAGAATGACACCTTTACAGACTGCTAAAAAGATGATTGGAATTCAAGTGGTGTGTCCTCCTCAAAGGTCTGAGGGGTCAGAGCGAAAAAAAAGCAGATTGGAGACCCTAAAAAAGGCTCAAAGTATCCACCTGAAAAAGAGAAGGCGGGAAAACCCCTTTTTATAGTGTAGTATGTATCTAAATGTCGTTCTATCCTCAATTCGGAGAAATAAAATAAAAATGAAATGCCACAAGGGTCCCAATCCTGGATCCTCTATGGGTTCTTGGGTAGTAAGTATTCTACTGGTAGGATAAGAGGATGTAAAAGCCCATTGCTGAAACTTGATGACTTCGACCCATCCTTGGACACACCACATGTCGGGCCGATGGCCTTTTTACCTCCTCTCGTCCTAGAAGTAAAAAGATCATTGGTGTCATGCATCTTGACAAACGATGACTAGCCAACGCCTGCCAAACCGCTCAAACAATGCCTAGCAAACTCTGGAGGAACCCTAGACTTCCACAGAACCTTGGTTGAGAACATCTGGTCTAAAGAGCACCTCGGAGAAGTAGCTTTGCAGGAGCTTTTGAAGTATGTGTGCCGGTGTGGTCTGTTGTGGTATTTCTTATACCCGTTTGAGCCATGGCTAGCACCGTGTAGGCGCAAAGCCATAATTTGAGCCAAGGCCTTCACACCAGAGTATGTTTGAATGAATTTTTTAATGAATAACTTGTATAGTGCTACAAACTCAAACTAAATCTCCTCAAGATGCTTTTGCAGCCAGTGTCCGCCTGTGTCTTCAGAAGAGATGGGTCTTAAGCTTCTTCCTGAAGGCCAGATAGTTTTTTTCCAAGTGGATGTCCGCGTGTAGACCATTCCATAGCCGGGGTCCTTGGACTGCGAATCTTCGTTCGCCTTTTGATTTGTAGCGGGTCTTGGGGATGTGAAAGAGGTTCTGGTTAATTGACCAGAGGGCGCCACTTGGAGTGTAGTGCTTTATTTTTTTTCCGCAGAGGTATTGCGGGGCTTTTCCTTGGGTACATTTGTGAGTGAGGCAGAGGGTCTTAAATGTAACCCGATCCTTCATGGCTAGCCAATGGAGGGTCCTCAGAGACGGGGTGATTGATTCCCAGGGTTTTTTCCCAGTTACCAGTCTGGCTGCTGTGTTCTGGATAACTTGTAGACGTGAAATTTGGTATTTGGGAGGTACTAGGTAGAGGGAGTTTTCGTAGTCGAGTCGGGAATTGATTGATTGTTCCAACTACTGCTGTGTCCTCTTTCGGGATGAAGGGGATGCGTCTATGTAGCAGGCGGAGAAGGTGGCGAGATCCCCTGACTACTGAGCCTATGTCTGAGTCAAAGATGACTCCGAGACTTTTGGCTTTAGTGCTGAGGGTTATGGTTTGTCCAAGGATGGTGGGTGGTGTGAACGTCGTGCTAGGATTTTTGTTTCGGTTTGCATGGAGGAAGAGGAGTTCTGTTATGGATCCATTAATGTTGAAGGGGGATGGGGGTGAAAATGGCTGCTTCACTTTTGAAAGAAAGCACCCACAAAGTTTACTAGACTGGGGAGATGTAAAGGGGTGACGAGGTTGCCATCTTTGATAAAACCCTGAAGATCACTGCAAACAACTTTTATCAGAAAGCAGAAAATCTAAACCAATACTCGGGGGGGATTGCAGGAATAAGGAAAAGGTATTTTCAAACTTGCTTTATTGCCCCGAAATATATAAATGCAGCCAATGTGTGTTGAAGAAGATCAATTGCTGAGGTTAATTCCACAACTGTGTGTAAGTTTGTGGACTGTAAATAGGTTGATACATTGTTTATGCCATTTAGCATGCTGCTGCTGCTCGACCTGAAAGTGTATTATTTATTTATTATCGCATTAGAGAAAAATCCACTGATTTATTTATTTACCAAGAAAAATTATCTGAACCGCCCCAGATTTTATACCTCCATCTGTCCTTTCTCCGGCAGGAGCTGCAGCGCTCCCAAGACGAGCTCCGCCAGCTGTCTCAGGAGAAGCAGAAGGCAGAGGAGACTGTGCAGAAGCGGGACAGGGAGCTTTTTGCCCTGAAGGGGGCACTGAAAGACGAGGTGTCCGGACACGACCACGAGATAGAGAAACTGCAAGAGCAGCACAGCCGAGAGCTGCAGCAGACCAAGAAAAGCTATGAAGAAAGGCTGAAGGTAAGGAGACCTTATACAGTGGAACCTTGGATCACAAGTATAATCTGTTCCAGGAGAATGCTTGTAATCCAAAGCACTTGCATATCAAAGTGATTTTTTTTTTTTCCCATTGAAGTTAGTGGAAACGAAGAAAAAAAAATCTTCATTGACTTCACTGGCAATACCGCATGTGGCCAGAGGTGGGGGAAGCATGATGCTGCCACCACCATGCTTCAAAGTAGAGATGGTATTGGCCAGGTGATGAGTGGTGCCTGGTTTTCTCCAGACAAGACGCTTGTCATTCAGGCCAAAGAGATCCATCTTTATTTCATCAGACCAGAGAATTTTGTTTCTCATGATCTGAGAGTCCTTCAGGTGCCTTTTGGCAAACTCCAGGCAGGCTGTCGTGTGACTTTTACTGAGTGGTGGCTTCCGTCTGGCCACGCTACCATACAAGCCTGATTGGTGGAGTGCTGCAGAGATGGTTGTTCTTCTGGAAGATTCTCCGCTCTCTCCAGCATTTCTCTGTGGATCTGTCAGAGGGACCATCGGTTCTTGGTCACTTCCAAGGGCTAAAGCCCTTGTCTCCCGAATGCTCAGATTGGCCGGGCGCTTGCTCTAGGAAGAGTCCTGGTGGTTCCAAACCATTTACGGATGATGGTCACTGTATCCTTTCTGATCTGTGCCTCTATACAATCCTGTCTCTGAGGTCTACAGACAACTCCTTGACTTTTTTGGAACGACAAGTTGCCAGTTCTTCACCTTTTATACCTCCATGTTCCATAAGTGTTGGGAAGACACTCTAGTAGGAGGACCATTAGTTCACCACCGTGGGGAATCTTGGCATTGCACTCTTCTTTTAATGACCTGCATAACAATGTCTCACCTACAGGAGTCGCAGAGCTTCCAGGATCAGCTACACCAGATGTCTCAGGAAATGCAGAGGGTGGAGGAGACTCTGTACCAACGGGACAGGGAGCTCTCTGCCCTGAAGGGGGCACTGAAAGACGAGGTGTCCGGACACGACCGCGAGACAGAGAAACTACGAGATCAGTACAGCCGTGAAGTTCAGCAAACCAAGAAAGACTACGAAGAGCTTCTCAAGGTAAGGCAGACGTTGACGATGTTCTTCAGAAAGTAGAATGAGATAGACAAGTGTGACGACTCAAATCTGAGAGCCTAAATCTGATTTGGTGCTTGGGGAAACAGACGGTCAACTGTTGGTAACACCAAAGGACCCCTGCAGTGACAATAATGTAGTCGGTATATAGACTAGTGCAGCGGTCACCAACCAGTGGTCTGTGGATGAGGAGAACATTTTGGTGGCCCAGGGGTGTTGTTCTCAGTGTGTGTGACAGTACCTGCTCTGTAGTTCGGGTTCCTGTGAACTCAGAAACAGGCGCCCGGAGTAGTGCAGAGAGCCGAAGGTGAAGGGGGGGGGGGAGGATTCCAATGGCAGCGCTGATCACATGCTGTGGGAGGGAGCTTTGAGCACATAGATGGATAAGGAGGCGAGATCCAATAAGTCGGGTGGGGGCAGAGAGCCAGGGCATTGTGTGTGTGTGTGTGTGTGTGTGTGTGTAAGGCAGCAGTGCGATCCAGAGGGAGAAGAGCAGAGAGGGAGAAGAGCAGAGAGCGGGAGCATTTTGTGTGTGTAATAAGGCAGCAGTGTGATCTGGTGGGGGGGGGGTGAAGAGAGCTGGAGCATTGTGTGTGTATGTGTGTGTATAAGGCAGCTGTGTGATCCAAAGGGAGGGAGGCAGAGAGTGAGAGCATTGTGTGTGTGTGTGTGTGTACAAAGCAGCAGTGTGATCCAGGGGGGAGAGCCGGAGCATTGTGTGTGTGTGTGTGTGGCGGCATGGAGAGCCAGGGCATTTTTGTGTGTGTGTGTGTGTGTGTGTGTATAAGGCAGCAGTGTGATTCAAAGGGAGCCAGCACATTGTGTGTGTGTGTGTGTGTATAAGGCAGCAGTGCGATCCAGAGGGAGGGGGCAGAGAGCGGGAGCATTGTGTGTGTGTGTGTGTGTGTGTGTGTGTGTATAAGGCAGCAGTGCGATCCAGAGGGAGAGGGCAGAAAGCGTGAGCATTGTTTGTGTACAAAGACAAAGCAGCAGTGTTTTCCTGGGGTCGGAGCATTGTATGTGTGTATAATGCAGCATTGTAATCGAGAGGGAAGGATATCACCGCTCCAGGTAGGTACTGTTAACCTTCAAACAGGAGGAATCTTCGGATCACCAGGGTGCCGGCAATGCATATAGCAATGGGGAAAATGGTAGAACAAAAAATTGGATGGCCGCACTCCAACGAACTTGGATAAAATTCAGCATAGATGATAACAATGTAATCGAGAGGAGGGGGTGCAGAGAGCGGTGGGGAGCGGGAGCATTGTGTGTGTGTGTGTGTGTGTGTGTGTGTGTATAAGGCAGCATTGTGTGTGTATATAAAGCGGCAGTGTGATCTTGTGGGGGGGAGGGGGGGCGGCAGAGGGCCAGAGCATTGTGTGTGTGTGTATAAAGCAGCAGTGTGATCCAGGGGGAGAGGACCGGAGCATTGTGTGTGTGTGTGTGTGTATAAGGCAGCAGTGTGATCCAGGGGGAGGGGAGCAGAGAGCCAACGCAGTGTGTGTGTGTATGTATGGCAGCAGTGTGATCCAGAGGGAGGGGACAGAGAGCTGAAGCATTATGTGTGTGTGTGTATAAAGCAGCAGTGTGATCCAGGGGGAGAGGACCGGAGCATTGTGTGTGTATAAGGCAGCAGTGTGATCCAGGGGGAGGGGGGCAGAGAGCCAATGCATTGTGTGTGTGTGTGTGTGTGTGTGTGTGTGTATGGCAGCAGTGTGATCCAGAGGGAGGGGACAGAGAGCTGAAGCATTGTGTGTGTGTGTGTGTGTGTGTATGGCAGCAGTGTGATCCAGAGGGAGGGGACAGAGAGCTGAAGCATTGTGTGTGTGTGTGTGTGTGTATAAGGCAGCAGTGTGATGCAGGGGGATAGGAGCAGGCGCATTGTGTATATATGGCCTGTAAAATTCATGTTAGCGGTCCTCTGCATTCAAAATTGTGAGTTTAGTGGTCTGCGAGGTCAGAAAGTTAGGCGAGCTCTGCTGTAATTGTTGTGGGGGGGCATTTATCACTGAAAAAATACTGAGGGGGGCAGTTTCTCTTTTGATTCCCCTAGATAAAGAAGATGATGGAAGACGAGAAGGCGGAGTTTGACCGCACACGGCAGATCATTGAAAACAACCTGCAGGACGCGCGGGATGAAAACGACGACCTTAGGAGGCAGATCCTGGGGCTGGAGTCTCAGGTGAAGGAGTTGAAGACGTTCTGCAATGACCTTCAGAGGGCCGAGGGTCGCCTTAAGGAAAAGATCGGCAGAATGGAGGTGACTATAGATGGAGACCCGATCCACCATCTCTCTACAGAGCAATGTACTGCGTGGCGGCTCTGAGGGCGATATTATGGTATCGATCACTGATCTTGTTCTATAGCTTCCCTAATGTCAAGTACGAGGTTTCTGGAGGCCCGGACACAACATAGATCATGGACAACAGCACACCCCTATGATCTTGTTGGACATCCCATTCCAAAACCAGGGCCATTCACCAAACTAAAAAAAAAATCACCGGAACCACCAAACATTATATATTTTTTTTATATTTAGCAGAGACCCTAGAGAATAAAATGCCAGTTGTTGCAATTTTTTTTTTATGTCACACAGTATTTGCGCAGTGATTTTATTTTTATTTTTTAAACGCGATTTTGTTTGGAAAAAAAATACACTTTAACCACTTAAGACCCGGACCAAAATGCAGGTAAAGGACCTTGCCCCTTTTTGCGATTCGGCACTGCTTCGTTTTAAGTGACAATTGCGTGGTCGTGCGACGTGGCTCCCAAACAAAATTGGCGTCCTTTTTTCCCCACAAATAGAGCTTTCTTTTGGTGGTATTTGATCACCTCTGCGGTTTTTATTTTTTGCGCTATAAACAAAAATAGAGCGACAATTTAAAAAAAAATGCAATATTTTTTACTTTTTGCTATAATAAATATCCCCCAAAAATATATAAAAAAACATTTTTTTTCCTCAGTTTAGGCCGATGCGTATTCTTCTTCATATTTTTGGTAAAAAAAAATCGCAATAAGCGTTTATCGGTTGGTTTTCGCAAAATGTATAGCGTTTACAAAATAAGGGATAGTTTTATTGCATTTTTATTAATTTTTTTTTTTTTACTGCTAATAGCGGCGATCAGCGATTTTTTTCGTGACTGCGACAATATGGCGGACACTTCGGACAATTTTGACACAATTTTGGGACAATTGTCATTTTCACAGCAAAAAATGCATTTAAATTGCATTGTTTACTGTGGAAATGACAGTTGCAGTTTGGGAGTTAACCACAGGTGGCGCTGTAGGGGATGTGTGACCTAATGTGTGTGTTTACAACTGTAGGGGGGTGTGGCTGTAGGTGTGACGTCATCGATCGCGTCCCCCTATTACAGGGATGACGCGATCGATGCTGCGGGCACAGAGAAGCACGGGGAAGCCGTGTGTACACACGGCTCTCCCCGTTCTTCCGCTCCATGGACGGATCGCCGCACTCCAGCGGCGATCGGGTCCACGAATCCCGCGGTCCCGGTCCTGGAGCTTCGGACCGGGTCGCGGGCGCGCGCCCGCGCCCCACGGCTGGGTACTAAAATCAACGTATATATACGTTGATGTGCCCAGCCGTGCCATTCTGCCGACGTAAATGTGCAGTAGGCGGTCCTTAAGTGGTTAATAAATAAAAACAAAAAAAAAAACAATATATCACCCAGTTTTTTTGGTAAAATATAAAAGATGATATTACGGCGAGTAAATGGATACCCAACATGTCACGCTTTAAAATTGCGCACACTTGTGGATTGACGCTAAACTACGATACTTAACCACTTCAATCCCGGGCTTTTATACCACCTCCATACCAGGGGGCCTATTCTGACACTTCTCTCCTACATGTAATAATCCTCATTCTTTTGCTAGAAAATTACGCAGTACCCCCAAACTTTATATATGTTTTTTTTTAGCAGACACCCTAGGGCAGGGGTTTCAAACTCCATTTCATTGTGGGCCACATCCGCATTATAATGGCCCTCAAAAGGGCTGGTTGTATCTGTAAGATTAGATGTCCATCGCATCCCCTCCCCTTACATTAGATGTTAAGAGCCCCCCCACCATCAGAAGTTGAGTCCTCCACTCTCCCTTACATCACAGTGCACCCCCCTTTCCTTATGCTGCTGCTGGGAAGAAGGTGGATGCATTGCTTGAAAGTAGGGGGTCTGGAGGAGGACCAGAGGAGGGCTGGACCTCCCCTGCAGCTACAGGAGAGATGGGAGGGCCACATGAAATGGCCTGGAGGGCCGGATTCGGCCCGCGGGCCTTGTGTTTGACACCTGTGCCCTAGGGAATAAAACGACGGTCATTGCAACATTTATCTCGCACGGTATTTACACAATCATTTTTCAAACGCCTTTTTTTTTTGTAAAAAAAATTGTTTCATGAATTAAAAAAAATAACAAAACAGTAAAGTTAGCCCAATTTTTTTGTATTATG
The DNA here is from genome assembly GCA_029574335.1 of Rana kukunoris. Lineage (NCBI taxonomy): Eukaryota > Metazoa > Chordata > Amphibia > Anura > Ranidae > Rana > Rana kukunoris. The sequence goes on along the minus strand of JAJQKJ010002510.1, from coordinate 13,205 downwards.
TGAAAGATTATGTTACACCGAGTAAATAGACACCCAACATGTCACGCTTTAATTATGCGCAGACTCATGGAATGGCGCCAAACTTCGGTACTTAAAAATCTCCATAGGCAACGCTTTATATTTTTTTACAGGTTACCAGTTTAGATTTAGAGAGGAGATCTAGTGCTAGATTAGTTGCTGGCGCTCTAACGCACGCGGCGATACCTCACTTATGTGGTTTAAACGGCGTTTACATATGTCGGCGGGACTTGCGTGTGCGTTCGCTTCTGCACGCGAGCTATCGGGGACAGGGGCGTTTTAATTTTTTTTTAATCTTTTATTTATTTTTTTTACTTATTTTTTTTTACACTTTTTTTCAATTTTTATTCCTATTACAAGGAATGTAAACATCCCTTGTAATAGGAAATGTGTGTGACAGGTCCTCTTTAAGGAGAGATGCGGGGTCAATAAGACCTCGCATCTCTCCTCCAGGCTGGAAACCATGAGATCGGTGAAAAAAAATTCACCGATCTCATGAATGGTTGCTTACAGCCGCAATCGGGGCTTTGTTTACTTACGGGGGCCCGGGCGTGACGTCATCACATCGCGCCCGGGTCCTCCGACGGTCATAGAGATGACTGGTGACCATCTGGTCACCAGTCATCTCTATGCTTCCTGCCGCCGCCGGAAGATTCGTTCTCCGGGCCCCCGAAGGCACGGGAGAGCCCGGAGAAGCACCGGATGGCGGCGGGAGGGGGGGATGTCCCCTCCCACGGCCTGTAAGAATGATCACGCGGCAGGACCGCCGCTATGATCATTCTTTTGTCGTGCAGAATCGCCGGCTGAAGAAGAGGATATCTGGATGATGCCTCTGGCTGCAGGCATCATTCAGATATTCACCTGCAAAGCCCAGGACGTCAATTGACGGCCACTTAGGATGGGAGATCCCATCTCTGCCTGTCAATTGTCAATGGGCCGGTATTGAAGTGGTTAAAAAAAATCTCCATAGGCGATGTGTTTTTTTTTTTTTTTACAGGTTACCAGTTTAGAGTTACAGAGGAGGTTTAGTGCTAGAATTATTGCTCTCGCTCTAACGTTCGCGGCGATACCTCACACGTGTGGTGCGAAGACCGTTTTTACATATGCGGGCACGCCCTACGAATGCGTTCACTTCTACGCAAAGGAACAGGGGTGCTTTAAAAAAATAAATGTTATTATTTTTTTTACACTTCTTTTTTCTTTATTAAATAAAATTTAATAAAAAAGAAAGTGTAAAGATAATAAAAAAAAAATCTTTATCACTTTTATTCCTATCATAAAAAATGTAAACATCCCTTACAATAGAAATATTGCATGACGGGTCCTCTTTATTGACCCCAGATGTCTCCTCTACCCTGAAAAGTATGAGAGCTCCCAAAAAAAAAAAACCTTGATCTCTGCTTTCCATGGAAAAAAAATTGCAGTTTTTATATCTGACGTCGCTTCCAGTCTTCCAGGATCATAGAGGTGGACCATAGAGACCATCTGGTCCACAAGCAGCTCTGTAGAAAGCTGGCACCACCACCGGATTGGATTCCTGGCTCTCTGAGCCCAGAGAGGTGCTGGTGGGTAGTGGAATCGGGGAGGGGGGGTGTCCTCCTCCCTGTGAAAGCCATCCAGCGGCTAATCGGCTGCTAGGATGGCTTTTACATGACAGGAAAGAGCTGGCTAAAAAAAAAAGCTACCGAGATGCCTCTATAGGCATCATCTCAGCTATCTGCAAAAGTCGTCCCAATATCTCCAGTTCAAATTCAGGATGTAATATTGCCTCCTATGGGTGGGAAGTGGTTAATATAGAATTGCCCACCTTTGTGGCTATAACAGCCTCCACTCTCTTGGAAAGGCTTTCCTGCAAAATCTGAAGGTTGTCCATGGGAATTTGTGGCCATTTCTAAGGTCAGGTACTGTGTTGTATGAGAAGACCTGGCTCTAACATCGGGCCTCACGTTGGGCATCAAAAAATAAATAAAACCTGGCTCACACATCGGGCCCTGATGTTTCCCACAATTTGTGCTGATTAGTGAGAGCAGGTACAGATGTTGGTTGAGAAGACCTGGCTTGTGTGCCACACATTGGGCACCAAAAAAAATATATGGGTCATCATCAGCATTCCAACTCATCCCAAAGGTGTTCAGTAGGGTTGAGGTCAGGGCTCTGTGTATGGTGCTTAAATTCCCCCACGCCACATTGGTGACACCATGTATGAGTTGGCTTTGTATGCCCCATGAACTCGGACATTTAGAGGGATGGCCACATCTTCTTAGACTTCTAGTGGTTGAACCCATTATTCTTGGTCAATGACAAGTATTGCAGTCAGAATAAGACCAACAGCCCTAGGCCCAGACAGAAGTGGAAGCTTCCAGAACTATCCTCAGAGTTCTGTTTATACAGAACAAGCAAGTGTAGTTGGAAGACTTGTCGGGGAATAACAACATTTTTTTTCTCTTGGTTCTCAGACTGAGAAGAAGAGGATGGAGGATTCTCTGGGGCAAGCCACAGACCAAGAACATGAATTTGCCATGACAAAACGGGAGATGGAGAACCGGCTGGACGAGGCTCAGAGGAGCCTGAAAAGGCTGACGCTGGAGTACGATGAACTACAAGAGTGTTACCAGGAGGAGATGAGGCAGAAGGATCTCCTGAAGAAGACCAAGAATGAGCTGGAGGAGCAGAAGAGGCTGCTTGACAAATCCATGGATAAACTGACCCGAGAGGTGAGGGTGAAAAATTAATGAGATCATTCCAGGCCCCCCCCCAGGCCGGTTGGCCCTACTGTAATCGGTAGCCTTTGAAGGTCTATGGCCTGGACACAGTTCTACTTTAAGGTTTAATGGTCTTTCTGTGTTTCTTATCCCGTAGCTGGACAGCATGTCCAACGAGTCTCGGGGTTCCCTAGAAATGCTGCAGACACAGCTGGAGGAATACAAAGAGAAGTCTCGCAAGGAGGTCAACGAGTCTCAGAGAGAGGCCAAGGAGAGAGCAGGCGAGGCTGAGAGACTGCAGCTCAATCTCAACCGGATGCAAGAAGAGGTGGGGAGCCGAGAGCAGAGGCATCTGTTTTTATTCTTTTCATAACCTCTACGATTGAAGGTCAAAGGATCGTTTAATGTAACAAATGTGGAATCTTTATATATAGGGAGTTTTTTCTCAGAGAATCGGTGCAGGAAACTTCCTTCTTCTAAGTCTTGTCTCTGCCTCCTACCCACCTTCTTAGAACCATACCTATGTTCCACCCCCTACCCACCTCCCAGAGCCATCCCTATGTTCCACCCCCTACCCACCTCCCAGAACCTTCCTTAGGTTCCACCCACCTCCCAGAACCTTCCTTAGGTTCCACCCCCTACCCACCTCCCAGAGCCATCCCTATGTTCCACCCCCTACCCACCTCCCAGAGCCATCCCTATGTTCCACCCCCTACCCACCTCCCAGAACCTTCCTTAGATTCCACCCCCTACCCACCTCCCAGAACCTTCCTTAGGTTCCACCCACCTCCCAGAACCTTCCTTAGGTTCCACCCCCCTACCCACCTCCCAGAACCATGCTTGGGTTCCACCTCCCAGAACCATGCTTGGGTTCCACCTCCCAGAACCATGCTTGGGTTCCACCCCCTACCCACCTTGACATCAATGATGGACCCTCCAGCAGCTAGCAATAATGGGCCCCTACCTCAACAGTAGATCCCTCCCAGTAACAATTTACCCACCAACAATTTTAGACCCCTTCCTCAACAATAGATCCCCCTGTAACAGCCAACCTTATTAGGTCATCCAGCAGCCATCAACATTAGAGCACTCCCTCAACAGCAGATCCCTCCCAGCAACAGCCGACCCCCCCCCCCCCCCCCATGCAATATACGATCCCCCGGCAACAATAGATTCCCCCTGCAACCAACAATAATAGACTCCACCCTCAACAATTAATTCTCTCTCCCTCAGCAACAATAGACCCCTTGCTAAAAGAAAGGATCGCCCCCCCAGGAACATTAGACCCCTTCCTCAGCAATACATACAACCCCCCCAGCAACAATGGGTTTCCCAGCAGCCAGCATTATAAGATCGTCCAGCCACCATTAACAATGGAACCCCGGTAGATTCTCCCAGCAACAATTGAACCCCCCCCCCCCAATGCAATAGAAGACCCCCCCCCCCCAGCAGCCAGCATTAATAGACCCCGCCCTCAACAATACACCTCTTCATAAACAATAGAACCTCCAGCATCAATAGATCCCCCCCCCCCCCCGCCCAGCGAGCATTATAGACCCACCAGCGATAATGGACTCACCCTTAACAATGGATCCCTCAGCTAAATTAGACCCCCCCCCAAAAACTATAGGTTCCCCAGCAGCCAGCATTAATGGACCTCCAGTAGCCATCAACAATAGAACCCACCCACAACAGTAAATCCCCTGAATCGCCCCCCCCCCCTATATATATATATATAGAGAGAGAGAGAGAGAGATATAAAATGTATTTGGTTTTATAATATTTTTACCCTTTTGCAGCCACTAGGTGGCGAGCAAGGTACTCCAGGGTTTTATGTAGCTCAAGGGTGTTAAACTCAATTTCATTGTGGGCCACATCAGCATTATGATTGCCCTTAAAGGGCCAGTTGTATCTGTAAGATTAGATGTCCAGCGCATCCCCTCCCCTTTTATATTAGATGTCAAGAGCCCCCCCCCCCCCACCATCAGAAGTCCCCCACTCTCCCTTACAATCACAGTGTACCCCCTTTTCGTTATGCCGCTGCTGGGGAAAAAGCTGGATACATTACTTAAAAATAGAAAGTAAGTGTCAGGAGGTCTGTAGCTGCTGGAGAGGTGCGAGGACCACATGCAATGGAGGGCCGTTTTTGGCCCACGGGCCTTGTGTTTGACACCTGGGATGTAGCTGGTTTACTTCTGTGCTGTGGATACATATCTGTATAGCAAATCTGGTGCTGGGCTTTCTTATTGGACAATACAGCATGCACCGCACACAATGATGCATGCCCATCTTTACCATAATCTGATGTAAATCTGGATGTCTGTGGATGGTATCCAGCAATAAACTTGCTGTAGGTAGCTGTAGAATTTAAAGAATTATTAGTATCAGTTGGAGAAATCCACCTGCTGGTCACCAGATGGCGCTCTAACACACTGTCTTTCCTACATTCTCAGGTGCAGCGGCTGAAGCAAGCTCTGCAGGACAGTCAGGTGGAGAGGGAGAACGCAGTGCTGGACAAGGAGCTGCTCAGCCAACGGCTGCAGAATCTGGAGCAAGACGTGGAGACCAAGAGACGTTCTCAGGACGATCGTTCCCGCCAGGTGAAAGTGCTGGAGGTGAGTCCTCTGTTCTGTCCAATCAGTGTTCTTTTTAACCCATTTCGTGCCCAGGGGTCATTTGATTTTAATTTTCGCACCTAAATATATAAAAACCATTCATTATTTTATTTTTTTCCTCCTTCGTATTCTTTCTCCTTCGTATTCTTTCTCCTTCGTATTCTTTCTCCTTCGTATTCTTTCTCCTTCGTATTCTTTCTCCTTCGTATTCTTTCTCCTTCGTATTCTTTCTCCTTCGTATTCTTTCTCCTTCGTATTATTTCTCCTTCGTATTCTCCTTCTTATTCTTTCTCCTTCGTATTCCTTCTTATTCTTTCTCCTTCGTATTCTTTCTCCTTCGTATTCTTTCTCCTTCGTATTCTCCTTCTTATTCTTTCTCCTTCGTATTCTTTCTCCTTCGTATTCTTTCTCCTTCGTATTCTTTCTCCTTCGTATTCTTTCTCCTTCGTATTCTTTCTCCTTCGTATTCTTTCTCCTTCTTATTCTTTCTCCTTCGTATTCTTTCTCCTTCTTATTCTTTCTCCTTCGTATTCTCCTTCTTATTCTTTCTCCTTCGTATTCTTTCTCCTTCGTATTCTTTCTCCTTCGTATTATTTCTCCTTCGTATTCTCCTTCTTATTCTTTCTCCTTCGTATTCTTTCTCCTTCGTATTCTCCTTCTTATTCTTTCTCCTTCGTATTCTCCTCCTTATTCTTTCTTCTTTTCGTATTCTTTCTCCTTTCGTATTCTTTCTCCTTTCGTATTCTTTCTCCTTTCGTATTCTTTCTCCTTTCGTATTCTCCTTCTTATTCTTTCTCCTTTCGTATTCTTTCTCCTTTCGTATTCTTTCTCCTTTCGTATTCTTTCTCCTTTCATATTCTCCTTCTTATTCTTTCTCCTTTCGTATTCTTTCTCCTTTCGTATTCTTTCTCCTTCGTATTCTTTCTCCTTCGTATTCTTTCCCCTTCTTATTCTTTCTCCTTTCGTATTCTTTCTCCTTTCGTATTCTTTCTCCTTCGTATTCTTTCCCCTTCTTATTCTTTCTCCTTTCGTATTCTCCTCCTTATTCTTTCTCCTTCGTATTCTCCTCCTTATTCTTTCTCCTTTCGTATTCTCCTTCTTATTCTTTCTCCTTCGTATTCTCCTTCGTATTCTTTCTCCTTTCGTATTCTCCTCCTTATTCTTTCTCCTTCGTATTCTCCTCCTTATTCTTTCTCCTTTCGTATTCTTTCTCCTTTCGTATTCTTTCTCCTTTCGTATTCTCCTTCTTATTCTTTCTCCTTTTCGTATTCTTTCTCCTTTCGTATTCTTTCTCCTTTCGTATTCTCCTTCTTATTCTTTCTCCTTTCGTATTCTCCTTCTTATTCTTTCTCCTTCGTATTCTTTCTCCTTCTTATTCTTTCTCCTTCTTATTCTTTCTCCTTCGTATTCTTTCTCCTTCGTATTCTCCTTCATATTCTTTCTCCTTCGTATTCTCCTCCTTATTCTTTCTCCTTCGTATTCTTTCTCCTTTCGTATTCTCCTCCTTATTCTTTCTCCTTCGTATTCTCCTCCTTATTCTTTCTCCTTCGTATTCTCCTCCTTATTCTTTCTCCTTCGTATTCTCCTCCTTATTCTTTCTCCTTTCGTATTCTTTCTCCTTTCGTATTCTTTCTCCTTCGTATTCTTTCTCCTTCGTATTCTTTCCCCTTCTTATTCTTTCTCCTTTCGTATTCTTTCTCCTTTCGTATTCTTTCTCCTTTCGTATTCTTTCTCCTTCGTATTCTTTCCCCTTCTTATTCTTTCTCCTTTCGTATTCTCCTCCTTATTCTTTCTCCTTCGTATTCTCCTCCTTATTCTTTCTCCTTTCGTATTCTCCTTCTTATTCTTTCTCCTTCGTATTCTCCTTCGTATTCTTTCTCCTTTCGTATTCTCCTCCTTATTCTTTCTCCTTCGTATTCTCCTCCTTATTCTTTCTCCTTTCGTATTCTTTCTCCTTTCGTATTCTTTCTCCTTTCGTATTCTTTCTCCTTTCGTATTCTCCTTCTTATTCTTTCTCCTTTTCGTATTCTTTCTCCTTTCGTATTCTTTCTCCTTTCGTATTCTCCTTCTTATTCTTTCTCCTTTCGTATTCTCCTTCTTATTCTTTCTCCTTCTTATTCTTTCTCCTTCTTATTCTTTCTCCTTCTTATTCTTTCTCCTTCTTATTCTTTCTCCTTCGTATTCTCCTCCTTATTCTTTCTCCTTCGTATTCTTTCTCCTTTCGTATTCTCCTCCTTATTCTTTCTCCTTCGTATTCTCCTCCTTATTCTTTCTCCTTCGTATTCTCCTCCTTATTCTTTCTCCTTCGTATTCTCCTCCTTATTCTTTCTCCTTTCGTATTCTCCTTCTTATTCTTTCTCCTTCGTATTCTCCTCCTTATTCTTTCTCCTTTCGTATTCTTTCTCCTTTCGTATTCTTTCTCCTTTCGTATTCTTTCTCCTTTCGTATTCTCCTTCTTATTCTTTCTCCTTCGTATTCTCCTCCTTATTCTTTCTCCTTTCGTATTCTTTCTCCTTTCGTATTCTTTCTCCTTTCGTATTCTCCTTCTTATTCTTTCTCCTTCTTATTCTTTCTCCTTTTCGTATTCTTTCTCCTTTTTGTATTCTTTCTCCTTTCGTATTCTTTCTCCTTTCGTATTCTCCTTCTTATTCTTTCTCCTTTCGTATTCTTTCTCCTTCGTATTCTTTCTCCTTCGTATTCTTTCTCCTTCGTATTCTTTCTCCTTCGTATTCTTTCTCCTTCTTATTCTTTCTCCTTCTTATTCTTTCTCCTTCGTATTCTCCTTCTTATTCTTTCTCCTTTGTATTCTTTCTCCTTCGTATTCTCCTTCTTATTCTTTCTCCTTCGTATTCTCCTCCTTATTCTTTCTTCTTTTCGTATTCTTTCTCCTTCGTATTCTTTCTCCTTTCCTTATTCTCCTTCTTATTCTTTTCTCCTTTCGTATTCTTTCTCCTTTCGTATTCTTTCTCCTTTCGTATTCTTTCTCCTTTCGTATTCTTTCTCCTTCGTATTCTTTCTCCTTTCATATTCTCCTTCTTATTCTTTCTCCTTTCGTATTCTTTCTCCTTTCGTTATTCTTTCTCCTTCGTATTCTTTCTCCCTTTCGTATTCTTTTCTCCTTCGTATTCTTTCCCCTTCTTATTCTTTCTCCTTTGTATCTTTCTCCTTTTCGTATTCTTTCCCCTTCTTTATTTTTTCCCTTTCTTTTCTTTCTCCTTTTCGTATTCTTTCTCCTTCGTATTTTTCTCTTTCGTATTCTTTCTCCTTTCGTATTCTCCTTCTTATTCTTTCTCCTTCGTATTCTTTCTCCTTCTTATTCTTTCTCCTTCTTATTCTTTCTCCTTTCGTATTCTTTCTCCTTTCGTATTCTCCTTCTTATTCTTTCTCCTTCGTATTCTTTCTCCTTCTTATTCTTTCTCCTTCTTATTCTTTCTCCTTTCGTATTCTTTCTCCTTTCGTATTCTTTCTCCTTTTGTATTCTTTCTCCTTTCGTATTCTTTCTCCTTTCGTATTCTCCTCCTTATTCTTTCTCCTTCGTATTCTCCTCCTTATTCTTTCTCCTTTCGTATTCTTTTCCTTTCGTATTCTCCTTCTTATTCTTTCTCCTTTCGTATTCTCCTTCGTATTCTTTCTCCTTTCGTTTCTTTCTCCTTTCGTATTCTTTCTCCTTTCGTATTCTCCTTCTTATTCTTTCTCCTTTCGTATTCTTTTCCTTTCGTTTTCTTTCTCCTTTCGTTTTCTCCTTCTTATTCTTCTTTCTCTTTCGTATTCTCCTTCTTATTATTTTCCTTCGTATTCTTTCTCCTTCTTTTCTTTTCCTTTTATCTTTCTACCTTCTTATTCTTTCTCCTTCGTATTCTCCTTCTTATTCTTTCTCCTTCGTATTCTCCTCCTTTTTCTTTCTCCTTCGTATTCTTTCTCCTTTCGTATTCTCCTCCTTTTCTTTCACCTTCCGTCTTCTCTCCTTATTCTTTCTCTTCGTTATTCTCCTCCTTATTCTTTCTCTTCGTAATTCTTTCTCCTTTAATTCTTTCTCCTTTCGTATTCTCTCCTTCTTATTCTTTCTCCTTCGTATTCTCCTCCTTATTCTTTCTCCTTTCGTATTCTTTCTCCTTTCGTTTCTTTCTCCTTTCGTATTCTCCTTCTTATTCTTTCTCCCTTTTCGTATTCTTTCTCCTTTTCGTATTCTTTCTCCTTTCGTTTTCTTTCTCCTTTCGTATTCTCTTCTTATTCTTTCTCTTTCGTATTCTTTCTCCTTCGTATTCTTTCTCCTTTCGTATTCTTTCTCCTTCGTATTCTTTCTCCTTCGCTATTCTTTCTCCTTCTTATTCTTTCTCCTTCGTAATTCTCCTTCTTATTCTTTTCTTCCTTCGTATTCTCTTCCTTATTCTTTCTCCTTCGTATCTTTCTCCTTCGTATTATTTCTCCTTCGTATTCTCCTTCTTATTCTTTCTCCTTCGTATTCTTTCTCCTTCGTATTCTCCTTCTTATTCTTTCTCCTTCGTATTCTCCTCCTTATTCTTTCTTCTTTTCGTATTCTTTCTCCTTTCGTATTCTTTCTCCTTTCATATTCTCCTTCTTATTCTTTCTCCTTTCGTATTCTTTCTCCTTTCGTATTCTTTCTCCTTTCGTATTCTTTCTCCTTCGTATTCTTTCCCCTTCTTATTCTTTCTCCTTTCGTATTCTTTCTCCTTTCGTATTCTTTCTCCTTTCATATTCTCCTTCTTATTCTTTCTCCTGTGTTTGTATTTCTTTCTCCTTTCGTATTCTTTCTCCTTTCGTATTCTTTCTCCTTTCGTATTCTTTCTCCTTCGTATCTTTCACTTTCTCCTTCGTATTCTTTCTCCTTCTTATTCTTTCTCCTTCTTATTCTTTCTCCTTCTTATTCTTTCTCCTTCGTATTCTCCTTCATATTCTTTCTCCTTCGTATTCTCCTCCTTATTCTTTCTCCTTCGTATTCTTTCTCCTTTCGTATTCTCCTCCTTATTCTTTCTCCTTCGTATTCTCCTCCTTATTCTTTCTCCTTCGTATTCTCCTCCTTATTCTTTCTCCTTCGTATTCTCCTCCTTATTCTTTCTCCTTTCGTATTCTCCTTCTTATTCTTTCTCCTTCGTATTCTCCTCCTTATTCTTTCTCCTTTCGTATTCTTTCTCCTTTCGTATTCTTTCTCCTTTCGTATTCTCCTTCTTATTCTTTCTCCTTTTCGTATTCTTTCTCCTTTTCGTATTCTTTCTCCTTTCGTATTCTTTCTCCTTTCGTATTCTCCTTCTTATTCTTTCTCCTTTCGTATTCTTTCTCCTTCGTATTCTTTCTCCTTCGTATTCTTTCTCCTTCGTATTCTTTCTCCTTCGTATTCTTTCTCCTTCTTATTCTTTCTCCTTCGTATTCTCCTTCTTATTCTTTCTCCTTCGTATTCTCCTTCTTATTCTTTCTCCTTCGTATTCTTTCTCCTTCGTATTATTTCTCCTTCGTATTCTCCTTCTTATTCTTTCTCCTTCGTATTCTTTCTCCTTCGTATTCTCCTTCTTATTCTTTCTCCTTCGTATTCTCCTCCTTATTCTTTCTTCTTTTCGTATTCTTTCTCCTTTCGTATTCTTTCTCCTTTCATATTCTCCTTCTTATTCTTTCTCCTTTCGTATTCTTTCTCCTTTCGTATTCTTTCTCCTTTCGTATTCTTTCCTCCTTCGTATTCTTTCCCCTTCTTATTCTTTCTCCTTTTCGTATTCTTTCTCCTTTCGTATTCTTTTCTCCCTTCGTATTCTCCTTTCTTATTCTTTCTCCTTTCGTATTCTTTCTCCTTTCGTATTCTTTCTCCTTTCGTATTCTTTCTCCTTTCGTATTCTTTCTCCTTTCGTATTCTTTCTCCTTTCATATTCTCCTTCTTATTCTTTCTCCTTTCGTATTCTTTCTCCTTTCGTATTCTTTCTCCTTTCGTATTCTTTCTCCTTTCGTATTCTTTCTCCTTCGTATTCTTTCTCCTTCTTATTCTTTCTCCTTTCGTATTCTTTCTCCTTTCGTATTCTTTCTCCTTCGTATTCTTTCCCCTTCTTATTCTTTCTCCTTTCGTATTCTTTCTCCTTTCGTATTCTTTCTCCTTTCGTATTCTCCTTCTTATTCTTTCTCCTTCGTATTCTTTCTCCTTCTTATTCTTTCTCCTTCTTATTCTTTCTCCTTTCGTATTCTTTCTCCTTTCGTATTCTTTCTCCTTTCGTATTCTCCTCCTTATTCTTTCTCCTTCGTATTCTCCTCCTTATTCTTTCTCCTTCGTATTCTTTCTCCTTTCGTATTCTCCTTCTTATTCTTTCTCCTTCGTATTCTCCTTCGTATTCTTTCTCCTTTCGTATTCTTTCTCCTTTCGTATTCTTTCTCCTTTCGTATTCTCCTTCTTATTCTTTCTCCTTTGTATTCTTTCTCCTTCGTATTCTCCTTCTTATTCTTTCTCCTTCGTATTCTCCTCCTTATTCTTTCTTCTTTTCGTATTCTTTCTCCTTTCGTATTCTTTCTCCTTTCATATTCTCCTTCTTATTCTTTCTCCTTTCGTATTCTTTCTCCTTTCGTATTCTTTCTCCTTCGTATTCTTTCTCCTTTCGTATTCTCCTTCTTATTCTTTCTCCTTCGTATTTCTCCTCGTATTCTTTCTCCTTTCGTATTCTTTATCTCCTTTCGTATTCTTTCTCCTTTCGTATTCTCCCTTCTTATTCTTTCTCCTTTCGTATTCTTTCTCCTTTCGTATTCTTTTCTCCTTTCGTATTCCTCCTTCTTATTCTTTCTCCTTTCGTATTCTCCTTCTTATTCTTTCTCCTTCGTATTCTTTCTCCTTTCTTTATTCTTCTCCTTCTTATTCTTTCTTCCTTCTTATTCTTTCTCCCTTCGTATTCTCCTTCATATTCTTTCTCCTTCGTATTCTCCTCCTTTCATTCTTTCTTCCTTCGTTATTCTTTTCTCCTTTCGTATTCTCCTCCTTATTCTTTCTCCTTCGTATTCTCCTCCTTATTCTTTCTCCTTCGTATTCTCCTCCTTATTTTCTTTCTCCTCTCGTATTCTCTCCTCCTTATTCTTTCTCCTTTCGTATTCTCCTTCTTATTCTTTCTCCTTCGTATTCTCCCTCCTTATTCTTTCTCCTTTCGTATTCTTTCTCCTTTCGTATTCTTTCTCCTTTCGTATTCTCCTTCTTATTCTTTCTCCTTCTTATTCTTTCTATCTCCTTTTCGTATTCTATCTCCTTTCGTATTCTTTCTCCTTTTTCGTATTCTTTCTCCTTTCGTATTCTCTTCTCCTTTCGTATTCTCCTTCTTATTCTTTCTCCTATTCGTATTCTTTCTCCTCGTATTCTTTTCTCCTTCGTATTCTTTCTCCTTCGTATTCTTTCTCCTTCTTTCATTCTTTCTCCTTTCGTATTCTCCTTCTTATTCTTTTCTCCTTCCGTATTCTCCTTCTTATCTCTTTTCTCCTTCGTATTCTTTCTCCTTCGTATTCTTTCTCCTTCGTATTCTTTCTCCTTTCGTATTCTTTCTCCTTTCGTATTCTTTCTCCTTTGTATTTAATTCTCCTTCGTATTATTTCCTCCTTCGTATTCTCTCCTTCTTATTCTTTCTCCTTTGTATTCTTTCCCTCCTTCGTATTCTCCTTCTTATTCTTTCTCCTTCGTATTCTCTCCTCCTTATTCTTTCTTTCTTTTTCGTATTCTTTCTCCTTTCGTATTCTTTTCTTCCTTTCATATGTCTCCTTCTTATTCTTTCTCTCCTTTCGTATTCTTTCTCTTCCTTTCGTATTCTTTCTCCTTTCGTATTCTTTTCTCCTTTCGTATTCTTTCCTCCTTTCGTATTTCTTTCATTCCTCGTATTCTTTCCCCTTCTTATTCTTTCTCCTT